>JASDQU010101793.1:81132-99199 GCA_032191745.1 Picea mariana | reverse complement strand
TTAGTTCTGCGCTTGAATCTTTAGGACCTGTGTTTCCTGGTCCTCTGAAGGTTGTTGTGTCTATGTTACCCTGCATGATTTCATCTAACGTGCATGGGCAAATCCACAATCTCAGATTTATATTAGTTTATGATTTCAGCTAGGCTTCCTCTTGATTCACAGTGATTTGAGTGAAATTGTCTTTCTTATAAGATTCAATGCTTCTAAGGGAATCCACGATTGCTTGTGTGTGGGTAAACTAAAATCTTGACAGTGCTGTTCATCCTAAGTCTGCACAAGTTTTCCTGCTCCTCTTAATAGATAGCCAGGATAATTCGACTATGTCGACCCCCACCCAATCCAGACTTTAGTAAGCCGGCTACAACATCTCTTTACCTTTTAAATCCGACTTGGATAGTATAATTTTATGTAAAAACAACTTTAAAAAGTTCTAATAACTCGAATCCATTGTGGATCATTAATTTATCAGTCATGTTTTTTTTTTTTTTTTTGAAATGATTCCAGCACGTATAAAGATTTCGACCAATTCTAAATCCCATCAGTGATTTTATAAAAATAAGTAAATTGATCTCTTATCTTGTAACATAAGAAATTTTATAGTGCTCGCTATTCACGCTCACTGTGTTTCGACTCCTAATAAGAATAATAATGCTCGTTGCTTGCCCGATACATCTCCCACCCCTTCCAAGCATAGGAGGCGATTCGTTTCAGCCAATTTGTCCCCTTTTACATCGTATTGGCCAAAGAATGAATAAAATGCACGAATTGCAAGAGCTATAACTCAATCTAAGAGCTTACGCTCATGTACTGGGGCTGTGGTCGAGAGCTAAGAACACTTGGTGTTTTCCCCATGGCATGGATTAAACTGCTGATCATGCCCCCACCAGTCACGACTCGAGTAATAACTACCCAAATGGTCAATAATCCCTACTAAGATGGGAGGAAGATATTTCCAGAACAGTGACTGACTTCTAACTCGCATCCCACACTGCTATGAATTAACTGGCCATAGGTCCGGTATATTGTATCTGCTGCCTTCCTATCACCAAGTCAACACCCTGAAGCCGTGCTAAGATTTGAGCATTTGCCACCGGTTGCAAACAATAAAGTTTTTAAGTGATGGTTAGTTTCCAGCAAGCCAACGATTCTGTTTTAACGCATGTATTACCCCTGCCTGGCACCGAATGACCTTAACGCATTTCATTGCTAATTTAACGCCAGGATTTCGCTTTGATAATGACAGGTAGCTTGATAGCTATGCTCTGGAATTAACTACCTAGATTTGCTTTATGCTAATGCCACGATTGTTTACTATTTATTTAATGATAGCTTCTAGTGTTCCGACTGTTACCACTCGAGAATAACGCCTTCTTTACCTTAGAGTGGAGGCTGTCCAGGTCGGTGGGTTTATTTTTATTAACCGGTTAAGGCTGATGAGTACTGTGATGGCTACAACTGTAATCATCCAGCTAGCTTAACCAAATTGTTTTCCAGTCGCTTTAAAAGAAGGAGGTTCATCCTTAGTTGATTCTGTTGCACACACACACACACACACACACACACAGATATATATATATATATATATATATATATATATATATAATTCTAATTGGTTGCGATTTAAAATACTTTTAGTTTAAATAAAACATATCGTTGAAATTTAACATAAATTATAATATGATACAATGGCTTGCTTCCTTATAAACCATTCTTTTCCCACCTTACAATTTATCAAGTAAATTGGTGTTACTCATAGACAACTCCTTATTTGGACTTTCCTATTTATCATGTCTATTTTTTTATTTATTATCATACATTATGAATTTATGAGGTTCAAGTCAATTACATCATTTATTATGCATGCACACTTGGATAAGAATTAATGTAGAGATGGACCTAAATCCTTATGGCTAAATGTGTTGGAATGTATTGTGATGTAAGACAGTAATTGAATTTATGAGGTTCAAGTCAATTGCGTCATTTATTATGCATGTACACTTGGATAAGAATTAATGTAGATATGGCTAAATGTGTTAGAATGTATTGTGATGTAAGATAGTGATATGGTATGTATTCATTAATGTTATGCAATCAGTTATTATGATTAGAATTATTATGATTTAGTGATGGGGACTGGTAATTAATTGATTTTACATTACCTTTAAGGGTAGTTCTGGCAACTCATCAACTGATGAAAATTAAAGGGAGTAACGGATCGGTATTTAATGCTAGTCGAGTCGCGGAAATGCCTAGTCTAAATGATGGTTGGTTGTTGTCAGAGTCCATTTGGATTTGCACTTTCTGTAGTGGTCGTGGTTTTTCTTTAATTATTATTGTACTTGGTTGTAATCATTTTATTGCTTGGTCTGCTTGTGTTGGGCGAGAAGTAGACACCTCCATGTTCCTCAGAACAGTTGCCAGCCCTGAGACCTTAAATGGTTAAAATCGATGGGAACCTGGGCTTGAGTGTTGATTATGTGTCTTGGAGGTCATAACCATTGCAGGGTAGGACGGGCGGGTAGTCAGTCTTACTTATTGTCGATTGATAGTCATGAAATGCATGCAGTTACTTATTGTGCATCTTATGTCATTTTGTTGTGATTATCGTGGTTGTGTCATGTTCTTCGTCGGGTGGTGACACAGATTTGAATGTGTTGATGTTTCCTTTGTACATGCGCGCACACACCTTAAACAAAAAAAAATAAAAAATATTTTGCACCTGTTATCAGAGTTTGTTGTCGTGACGAACAGGAGATTTGTGACATATGGTATCAGAGCGGGTTCGACCTGCGACCTGGGATTCGCTACAGATTTCATGACATGATTTGATTTGATTATACTGTTGCTGATCGAGTTGATTTTGTGTGTGCAGGTAGTCATGGTTAGAGGACGCCGCGAAGGCAGATAACATGGTGCTAGGGGAGGAGGCATGACACCTCCAATAGCGTCCACACCTGAGGGGTCTAACCCCCAAGGAGGTGAGCAGGTTCTTGGACAGGAGAAGATAGCAGTTGGCGACATGGTCGGGATGATGAGATCTTTTCAGTGCATGTCTGAGGCACTGATCAACCGCTTGGACAAAGATGAGTCCAGGGCGTCGGCACCCGCTGAGGTTCCATCGCACACACCGGCTGTTACTTGTAGCATTCACCGTGAACTCAAGAAGGTTAAATTTCCTGAGTTCTTGGGTGCCCCGGATGGCACCACTGCCGAGGCATGGTTGGAGACTATGGCGATGTGCTTCGCACTTCACAATTATACCTCCAACATGAAGGTACACACGATGATATTTCAACTGAAGGGGAGCACTCTTCTATGGTGGAAGAAGCTCCCACCACAACTAAACATGGTCGTCGAAGATGTGTTATGGGAACTATTCGAGGAACGGTTCCGAGAGAGGTACCTTTTAGAGGAATTCATTGAGCGTCAACTCAATGAGTTCAATGCATTACGACAGGGAGGTCGTACGGTGCCTGAGTACGAGGCACGTTTTATGGAGCTGCTCCGGTATGCTCCACACCTTAACATAGAGAAACTTAAGGTCAACCGGTTTGTGTTTCGCCTTAATGACAGCTTGCGTGCGAAGGTTAGGATTTTGATGCCTCAAACCTTGCACGATGCTGTCCAGAAGGCCCTCATAGCAGAGGAGGAGCTTATCAGTGGGGGTCAGACCAGGACTCCAGCGATACCAACAGGGCAGGGTTAATCTGGAACACTGCAACACCAGACACCAACGAGACATATGCTGGGATATCGTGGCTTCCAGAGGGGATCCACTTTCACTACACCCCGACGACTGTTGACTCAGCAGTGGACACCTTATCAGGGACCACAGCATCAGCAACAACGTCACCCACAGCAACAACAGTTTAGGCCTGTTCAGCATAATAGAACAGGTTTTCAGGCTAGTGGGCCGTCATCTTCTACTTCGGGTACCAGGACTACTGGGCCGAAGAAGGGGTGCTGGACGTGTGGGGAGCCACACTACTAGTGTGACTGTTCTGTGGAGAGGACCAGATCATCTGGATCAGCTGGACCCACTACCGTGGGAGATATGGGCAAGGGCCATCGGATTCATGCAACGGTGAATAACCGCCAGGCAGAGCATCAGTTGATTGTGCTCGAGACGACAGGTACTGTCACTGACCAGACCCTTAGTATCTTGATAGACCTAGGTGCTACTGAGAGTTTCATTTCTGGTGCAGCGCTAAAAAGGATTAAGGTAAAAGCAGTCGAACACGATGAGTTTATCTTTGTAGAGATGGCTTTAGAAGCCAAACAGAAGGTTGGAGGAAAAGTTACGGGTTGTGCCGTTAACTTGGGAGAGTTTGTCAGGAGGGTTAACTTGTACATCACAATCTTAGGATCTTATGACGTCGTGATTGGTATGGATTGGTTGGAATCGCATGAGGCGATACTCAAATGTAAGATGAAATGATTGAGCTTGGTTGATGACGAAGGACAGAGACGTGTGATTGTAGGATGGAACCAGGGAGTTTCCCTGAGGTTCGTCTCTTCCTTACAGTTACGAAAGAGTATGTGCAAGGGGTTCAAGATTTATGCAATCCTTGCGCTAAATGAGAAGGGAGTAGCAGAAGGTCTAGAACACCTCCCGGTGGTGAAGGAGTTTGCAGACATATTTCCAGAGGAGTTACCTGGGATGCCGCCAGAAAGGGAATTGGAGTTTACCATAGACCTGAAACCAGGGACCGAACCAATAGCAAGGACGCCTTATCGGATGTCGACCCCGGAGTTGCAAGAGTTGAAAATGCAACTAAAGGAGTTGCTAGACCTGGGACTGATACGTCCTAGTGTGTCACCGTGGGGAGCACCTGTCATTTTTATATGAAAGAAGGATGGATCTTGGAGGCTTTGCATTGACTACCATCAACTGAACAAGGCCACGATTAAGAATCAGTATCCCTTACCAAGAATTGATGATATGTTCGATCAAATGAAGGGTGCAACAGTGTTCTCCAAGATCGATTTGCGATTAGGGTATCACCAGTTACAGATCAAGGAGGATGACGTCCCTAAGACCACCTTTAAGATGATATTTGGACATTACGAGTTCACTGTTTTACCGTTTGGACTGACAAACGCCTCAGAGGTATTCATGAGTTTGATGAACGGGGTGTTCCGCGAGTACTTGGACAAGTTCATCCAAGTATTCATTGACGATATCTTGATCTACTCCCGGACGACGAAGGAGCATGACGAGCACTTGTGCTTGGTACTACAGTGTCTATGAGAGCACAAATTGTATGGGATGTTGTCCAAATGCTCTTTTTATCAATTGAGGATTCACTACTTAGGGCATGTCATCTCCGACGAAGGTATCGCCGTGGATCCAGCCAAGGTTGAGGCTATTATGGAATGGCCTACGCTGACTAATGTCACAGAAGTGTGTAGTTTTATGGGTTTAGCAGGATACTATCGACGGTTTGTCGAGGGATTTTTGAAGATAGCAAATCCAATCACAGAATTGCAGAAGAAAAACAAGAAGTTTGTTTGGACTGAGAAATGCACGGAAGCATTTCGGAGGCTTAAAGAGTTGTTGAACACAACGTCGATACTAAAGGTCCCTGACATGGACGCGGACTTCTTGGTATGCACGAACACATACAAGGAAGGTTTAGGTAGAGTCATGATGCAAGATGGATGAGTGATTGCTTACATTTAGAGGAAACTAAGAAGGCATGAGGAAAACTACATGACACATGATTTGGAATTATTATCCATCATATATGCCTTGAAGGTTTGGAGACACTACCTTGTTGGATGAAAATTTGAACTAAGGACTGATCATTGTGGACTACAACACATTTTTACGCAAAGCGACTTGAACGCGTCACAATGGCATTGGTCGGAATTGCTTAGCGAGTACGACTTCGATATTTCCTACATAAAGGGAACAATGAACCGAGTGGCAGATGCTTTGAGTTGGAGGCCATGCATCTTTTCTATGTTGCCTCTTCAGACGAATCTATGTAAGAAGATTCTCACTTTACAGCGTGATGATGACTGGTACAAAGAGGTCGAGGGATTTATTGGACAAAACACAATGATGGTACCACGATATGAGGGATTTTCTTTTGATAGCGATGGGTTATTGAGGTTTAAAAGTTGGATTTACATGCCGCCAAACAATGAGTTGAGGATGTTGATCTTGAGTGAGGCTCATAGAGCAGTTTACATGGCTCACCTAGGAGTTACGAAGATGAGGGCAGATCTTAAGCCTTTATTCTTCTGGAGGGGAATGAAGGCCAACATAGTTAACTATGTGGCCAGGTGTCTGGAGTGTCAGCAGGTAAAGGCTGAACATAAACACCCAGCAGGATTACTCCAACCGCTTGCCATTCCAGAATCGAAATGGGAAGTTATTTCGATGGATTTTATTGTTGGATTGCCACTGACAGCAAGGAGACACGACTCGATTGTTGTAGTAGTAGACACTCTGACGAAGAGTGCTCACTTTATTCCTGTGCGTACGACGTATCAGGAACCTGGCATAGATATATTTTTCATCAGTGAGATTGTGAGGCTGCATGGCGTGCCTAAGAGGATTATATCCGATCGAGGAACGATGTTTAGTGGACGATTTTGGACGAGTTTCCAAGAGGCCTTGGGAACCCAACTTAACTTTAGTACTGCGTATCACCCAGAGATTGACAGATGGACATAACAAACTAACCAAACCTTGGAAGACATGTTGCACATGTACGTGATGGACCAACAAAAGTGTTGGGAAGAATTCTTGCCTCTAGTAGAGTTCGCTTACAACAATAGTTACCAAAGCACCATTAAGATGGCGCCTTTCGAGTTTCTTTATGGGCGACCGTGTCAGACGCCCTTGAGTTGGGATCGGCTTGAGGATAGGGTCCTAGTGGGACCAGAAGCTATCCAAGAAATGGAAGACCAAATGCAAACCATAAGACAAAGGATTAAAGAAGCGCAGGATCGGCAAAAGAGTTATGCCGATGCGCACAGAGTCGACTGTAGTTATGAGGTCGGTGATCGAGTCTTCTTGTGGGTTAAACTGCATAAGAGTTTGATCAAGTTTGGAAAGGGAGATAAAATCTCTCCTAGGTTTGTGGGACCTTTCAAGATTGTGGAGAGAAAGGGGCCCCTGGCCTATCGACTAGCCTTGCCTGATTCTTTGAGGCATATGCACGATGTTTTTCATGTATCTGTTTTGAGACATTATATTAGTGATCCTACACATGTGATTGAATTGAGTTCCTTGCAGGTATCGGGTGAGGGAGTGCTCACAGCTAAGCCGATCCGCATCTTAGATCATCATGTTCGATAGTTACGACGTCGAATGGTAGATCAGGTCAAGGTCCAGTGGGACAGTTATAGTCCGCACTCGGAGCCCTGGGAGGATGCATACGACATGCACCAGCAGTTTCCATTTTTGTTTGATAGATAGACTTATGATACTATGATACATTTATTTCGGCATTTATACTGAGAAACTTCGGGACAAAGTTTAGACCAAGAGGGGGTGTATGTAACATCCCACTCTGGTGCACTGAGAAAACTTATTTTTGAGGACACTTGCTCGCAAGTGATCTGGAATTTTATGATATTAAAACATTTATCCTTGATTATGATGCGTTATGATAGATGACATGATGTTTTACTGCTTTGACATAGACAGGTGCTATTGAATCAGTTTTATTGAGTGTGCAGGGTTTGTTACCTTGAGGATGCAGAGGCATCGATGGAACCCCTTGGACTCTGGATTGAGTCAGGGAGTGTGCTATTTGGGTTGATTTATTTACTGTGATATTTCATTGATTTGATGATATGATGTGGACATGTTTTGACACGATTGTTGATGATGTAGGATGACGATAGCTTGCTGACCATACTCACATATGGAGTAAAGGGGCCACACACAATTACTAGAGAGGTTGAGGGAGAGGTGTGGACAACAGCCCTGCCACAGCCTACTAGCACTCCCTCCATGGCTTGAACTGTAGGTTAACGATTACCTAGTTCGAGAGGATCCATGATGCCGTGAGGTAGACTGTGACAGTCACTCATGATGATTCTAAGGGGCGTGCAATAAGGCGTGGGCCTTATTCCTTAGAGCCCTTAGTCTCCCACAAGTTCACCTGGAAGAGTGTTGACTCCAGGGGTTATTGATGTCTACCAATCAGTCAAGTTGGCGAGTGGCACCCTTGGAGCACGTGGTGCATCCTGAAGGGCACGTCGCGTGAAAGAAACACAAGTTAGCGAGTGGCACCCTTAGAGCATGTGGTGCATCCTGAAGGGCACGTCATGCAAAATAAACGAATGAAGTGAGTGGCACGTCGCGCGAATGAAACGAATGATGGTTGGTTGTTGTCAGATTCCATTCGGATTTGCACTTTCCGTAGTGGTCGTGGTTTTTATTTAATTATTATTGTACTTGTTTGTAATCATTTTATTGCTTGGTCTACTTGTGTCGGGCAGGAAGTAGACACCTCAATGTTCCTCAGAACAGTTGCCAACCCTGAGACCTTAAATGGTTAAAATCGATGGGAACCTGGGCTTGAGCCTTGATTATGTGTCTTGGAGGTCCTAACCATTGCAGGGTAGGATGGGCGGGTAGTCAGTCTTACTTATTGTTGATTGATAGTCGTGAAATGCATGCAGTTACTTATGGTGTGTCTTATGTCGTTTTGCTGTGATTGTCGTGGTTGCATCATGTTCTTCGTCGAGTGGCGATGTAGAGTCGAATTTGTTGTTGTTTCCTTTGTACACGTGCGCACACACCTTAAACAAAAAAAAATAAAAAATCTTTTGCACCTGTTATCAGAGTTTGTTTTCATGACGAACGGGAGGTCTATGACAAGTATCAATTGCAACAACAAACCGTGAAAATGAAAGATTAGATGGAGGTATATGAAAAAAAAATTGAATCTTTAAAGAAAGGAATTTCTTCTTCACAGTTTTCAAAACCAATATATCCATCTGAGTAATTAACCAAAGCATTATCAGAGCTTAATCTAAAAGGGGTTGACATTGAAAAACTCAAGAAATCAATATCTATACAGAATAATGAGATCAAAGTTTTCAGAGAACAACTGAATGAGAAAGACAAAATCATTGAACAATATCAAAAGCTAAAGGCTAAATTACAAGTAGATGTGGAACAATTACAGAGTAAACTTGTTGGTAATCCATACTTGAGAGGCACAAGGCATTTAATATGGGACCAAACCATAAAAGAGGTAACTAAAATGTGGGACAATTTCAAGCTAATTGGAGAAGAGGATTCGTTGGTCGCTGAAGCAGATAGGATTATACAACAAGCATTTCACGAATTAGGAAATAGACCACAAATTACAACAAAAATGATCAAATTTCTTAATTCTATGTCAAAGGAGATATTGAGGAAAAGAGGAGTGAAAGATAGAACTTCAATATTAATGGAAACATAAAAATTCTTCACCAACCAAAGTTTAATTCAACAATCCCATAATAAGTGCATTGTGGTCAAAAGAAATCTTGAATATTTTCCAATAAGTTCGATAATCTAATGCAAATAGGTTTGCCTACTTTTTGGAGCAAAAAAGGGGGAATTTTGACTTTTGAAAATTACAGATAGAATTTATTCAAGGTTAGAGAAAAATACACCGAGTTGTATATTACATATAGGAGAATGGTGGCATATCAATATCCTTTGAATGAGGATTGGAAACTTCTAATTCGGTTGATACAAGAATGAGTCATCGAAGCAACAATAGTGAAGTTAGGAGATGTTTGGGGTAAATCCCAAAGTCGAATGTATTCAATGCTATATCTGTAAAGTTAGATATATTGTTGTAATTTTGAAGGGTAAAAAATAACTCATGATAACCAATTTTGTATAAAAAGGAGAAATTTGATGTAAAAGGGGTTGGATTTTTCCTGGGAAAAGAGATATTTTTAATAAAAGCTTTATTTCTCAGATCTTGAGTGATTCTTGATTTCATTATTTTAGTTCATGTTCTTTCCAGTTTTCATGTGATTCTAGTTCTTTATATATTTTCTTTTAAAATATATGTCTGATGCTATAAGTGTAACAACTTGGTACGACCACCACTACTACAACTGTAAAAGGAACTATTAAGGTCACTGATTTCATCAATTATGTTGTAAGTACTAATTGGACCTATGTCTTTTTCATTATGCCTTGTGAAGAGTAATGAATTATTCATTTATGTTCATTTTCTATTGATTCTTAGCTTAGACATATTTTGTTACAATTTCTACTATTAAAAGTAAAATAATATTTATTCAAGAAGAATACATTGTTATAGTTTCAATCTTATTTCCTTAAATTCTTCTTTCATTCATTTAAAATCAAGGTTGTCTAAAATATTGAAATCATGCCTCTCAATATCTGATTCTTATCTATTAAAAAATCAATTATCATTACCTAAAGTAAAGAAGTGCAACAGTCTATTTTATAACATATATTTAAAATTAAAATTGATTAAGAGTAAAATGGATGCTTTGGCATAGCTTCCTAGCCAGGAACATCTCAAAGGTTACAATAGAGGGAATCAAACTTATCGATTCTAGGGCTTTGCAGGAGGTGAAAAGAATCCTTCACTGACATGAAGTGACACTTCAAGGAAACCAAATAGCCCTTCATTTGTTTTCCATTAATATCCATGATAATGAACAACACTGTGTTTCTAAAAATGCAAATGTAATGATCCTGGTTGTTCAACAAAAGAAAAAATTGAATGATCTTGTTGTAGAATGCAATACACTTTGAAATATAGTATTGTATCTAAACAAAGAATCTCTCTCTCTCTCTCTCCAACCTCCAATCACTGAATATCTATCAACGCATCCCAAGCAGATGCTAAAGAAAAGGAGACTGTGCATCAGTCCAAAGAGGCCATGGAAGTGGACTATCAAACCTCTCTCCATTCCATGGCTGGACAAGAGGAAGCCAACAATTAGCATGTGTTTATCTAGGTTCCATGTTTTTTAAATTTATTCGAATTTTAGGTGTTTTCATTAAGAAATATACCTACGTTAATAGTTGGATTGTAATAGCTAGAAACAAATGGAAACTCTTTTTTTTTTTTTTTGTCTATGAGAGATGCAAATTTTTTTTGAAATTCCATAACAAATCCATTTTGTATGCTTGTTGATAACTTTAATGTGGTCTTTATTAATATAATATCTCCTAGCTCTAATATATATGTATGTGTCCTCACTAAAGATATTTAATTACTTAACCATTTCCATCTCAAATAACTCTTTTTACTTTGTAATGGGCATCATGAGAAGTTTATATAGTATATATCAATTTAGACATTTTAAAATAAAGGTTTTGTTTTTTTAAATATATATGACCATTTAAGTAATAAATTATAAATTTAACTTTGTAATAAATATTTTATGTGGAATTGTTGAGGATTTCAATGGAGGATGGGTCTTATCTTGAGTTGGATTTAAAAAAAATTGAAATATTTTACTTGTGGAAACTTAGGGATATAATGAATTTATCGATCCTAATATGGATGGGTTTACTCTCTGATTCATATGAAATAAAATATATTATCACATATGCCTTGGAGGACTAACTTCTTTCATAAGGAATCACCTTACATCCTATGTTATATTTAAAAAAAATGATCATTTAAACCAATACATTTAAGTTTAAAATTTTAGACATTCATACTAAAACAATTTCTTGACTATACGTTATTTTACTCCCATAAACTCAACATTTTATTTAAAAATAGTTTAGATGAAAATCATCCTTTCAATGGCTAAGATCATGATACATCCATTAGAATATAATGGATGTGCTTGTTTAACCATAGACAATATAGCAATATTGTCACCCAACCATAGGCCGAAGCCACCCTCGAGCACCTTAACCTTGACAGAGAAAGATTCTGGAAGCAAACCCTAGGCTTAATAGCCAAACAAAGGTGGTGCACCTCTCTCCAAGAATAGTGCACCAAGCAAGAATAACAAAATCTGATTAGAGAGTCCAACCCAGAAAATCGAAAATGCAGATTGCAGAACTGTCGGCAACAACTGCTCCCAGAACTTGCACACAAACTGACCAACTGTAGTGTGCACAAGTGTACTTCTGCAGTTCTGAGAATACTGGCCAAAATGAAGATTGGCCTCCTATATATATACTATTTCTGTGAGATTGCCTGGGCTGATTTCTCATTCCGGGTGCTAATTACTTAGTATATAATATTTCCTTTAGCCGACTTCTTCTCTTGGAGGCTAATAACCTAATACAAATCATTCTCTTGAGATGAATTGTCTTCTAGGGTTCTTCATCAATTATTTAGGGTTTCTTCCTCCTTCCCAGAATATTCTATTCTTGTTAGGTTTACACGTGGAGGTAAATACCTCCCACAACTACCATAATATCAACAATCCCTCCTAGATAGGGAGGTATTGAAGGAAATGGTCTTGAGAAAAAACATACCATTGAATCAGTAGCATCATCATAGTCTTACAAAATATCTCATGATTAGATCACGAGCATCATCATCACTATCAATGTCATCTGACAACATCAACTGCATCATCTCTCGAAACCATACTCCATCTGAGTAATCAAACATGATGATGAATAGGTCACTCACTTCAAGAAGTGTTACAAAAACCATTCTTCTAATCCGAGCATATCTCCCAGAAGAATAAATGTCCTAGACCATTTTCCATCTGAAGAATATATGTCCATCAGTACACTGATCATCCATCTAGCTGATAATCATTTTCAATACTTCTGATAGTTTACAAGGTAATCAAAGAAATGTCATTCAATAGAACACAATTGTGTCTATCCATAGTAGTACACAACTACAATCCAGTGGTACACTACCACACCAAGTAGCACACAACTACTTGATCAATGACATATAGTCACAATTAGTGGAACACATCCACCACAGTAGCATACATCTACTCTTAAGTGACATACAGTCTCCATGGCAGTCATATCATTTGATATCAACCTGCACATAAAAACACTGTTATGATATAAACTGAATCATCTGGGCCATTCTTCCATTCACATCTATGATATCTAGAAGAGCATATGCCCTCAGAAGGTAAAACATCAGTCATGATCTACTGGACTATTCTTCTCAAGCATAGAAGAATAACTGTCCTAATTTCTGAGCCTAGACCATTCACCTATCTGGGCCATTCCTCCGACACTAAACAAAGTGCAACCTAGAGAGAATGAGTCTTCCTTAGGGAATGCCTCCCCCCTCCTCCAACACTCTTCCTTCTACTATCATTAATCTATCCTCTCTTATTTTGGATTCTCCAACCCTTCAACTTCTAGAGAAAGGTTTCAACTTTTCTCTAGATATTAGACGTATTCCTATGGAAGACATCACCTGCTCCATTGAATCCATTACTCATAACCTTCTAGTTCACAAAGAAAAATAAAATAGGCAAGAATGTGTAAGAATCCTCCATCGTTCCATACCGCCTAATCCTAACTTAACTAAAGAACAACTATCCTCCATTTGTTGACTTAATGATAACCCTGATATTATTATCCTAAAAGTTGACAAAGGTAATGCCACTGTCATTATGAATACCTTCGATTATGATTCTAAATTACTCAACCTTCCTTCCTACTCCACTTACAAAACTCTTAATAAAAACACCATTAATTCCATCACTAGCTTGGTTACCAAATCCATCAAATTGTCATCCCCTAATCTTGTTATCCAAAAGCGTATCCTTCCTTATAATCCCCAAACCTCGAGGACCTATGGGAAACCAAAAATTCATAAAAAAGATACTCCTCTTAGACCCATAGTGAGTGCCATAGGATCCTCCACTCATGCCCTTGCTCACTTTATTTCTGATAAAATTTAAACCTTCGTAGGTAAAACCTCCTCCTTTATCAAAGATTCCATCAGCTTTATTCATAAAACCCACAATATCCACCTTGATGAACACAATCTCATGGTCAAATTCGACATAGTTTCTCTCTTCACCAAAATCCCCATTTTAGAAGTCGTCTCCCTGATCTCCAACATGGTAGACCCTGAAATTATTGACCTAATCAATTTTTTCCTCTCTTCTACATTCTTCACCTTCAAAGGGGTTTTCTATGAAAAAAATGAAGGCACAATCATGGGTTCATCCTTATCCATAGTGGTTGCCAACATATTCATGGAACATTTTGAAACCTTATCCTTAAGAAGCTTTCACCTCAAACCTAAGTGTTGGTTTTATTTTGTTGATGACATATTTGTCATCTCGCCTCATGTCCAAGCCAACTTAACCTCTTTCTTATATAATCTTAATAAAATTCTCCCCCAGATCTAATTCACCATGGAAATTGAAAGGACAACTCAATGCCTTTCTTATATGTCCTCATCTCTCTCCTTCCCCAGGGCTCCCTCTCCCACTAGGTCTATAAGAAGAAAACTCACACAAATAGATACCTCAATTTCAACTCCCATCATCATTTAGTCCAAAAATCAGTCATCCTTAAAACCCTATTTACTTGGGCCATCCATATTTCTTCCCCTCAATTCATCCCAAAGGAAAAGGGCCATATAACCAAAACCCTTTTATCCAATGTTTACTCTCTTCCTCAAATCAACCAAGCTTTCCGCATAACCAACAACCCTAAAATTAAGATTACCTCTCCCTCCTCCCCTTCTCATGCTCTCATCTCTCTACCTTATATAGAGGGCACCATTGCTCAGATCTCAAAACTCTTAGCTAAGAAAAATATTAAAAACGTATTAAAACCCTATAAAATCCTAAAACAACTCTTTAGAATTGCTAAAGATAAACCCGACTTGATGCTTGACCAGAGAGTTTACCAAATCATACATAGGTCAAACTAATAGAACCTTTAAAGCCCGACTTAAATATCATATAGCCGACACCACCTATAACCGAATCTCCAAATAAGCCATTGTCAAACACTCTTTTAACTCTAATCACCTTATTTTCTTTGACCAAATGAAAATTTTTATCCTCCACTCCACATTACTGCTCCCATCTCATTCGTGAAGCCCTTGAAATCGAAAAGCATCCTAATAAATTGAATTGTGAAGATGGATACAAGATAAGCCAATATTGGAAACCCACCATTCACCACCTTGACCATTAGGCATCTATCTAGATCTTTTTCCTACCCTCTCCTGTCTTCCTCCACTCTTTTCTGATTCTATTCCTCCCTAACCTGACATGATTGCTCTATCTCTCTCTTATAGTTTATTTCTCCATTTAATCTAACCACATATTTTTTTTTGGTAAATAAAATAATGTATATTACCTTAAAAAAGCATCATGTCAGTACAATGTTCATATTCTGCCACATGTTCTGCCACAACAGGGAAACCATAACAGGTGTCTTGCAGAAAAACCTAGAAAACATTACTGAAACTAGAAAATATGACGTGACTAGTGTCATGCACCAAAAAATATGACGTGGCTAGTGTCATGCACCAAACAATATGTCTAATGCCAAAAAACATAACATGGATGTTACCATACACCAGAGAATTTAGCAAAACTAAAATAATTGAAGTTGGTTCCTAATGTGAGAAAAGAAAGAGAAGCTAGAGGTTTGGCGAACTCGGACATCCTTCATTGTTGTAGGTGAATATGAACCTTTGGACGTAAGTCAAACATTGTGTCTTATCCGGTGCACCTGACAGGGATTCGAACATGAGGTCCATGCATAAGTTGAGGATGATCTCATTGTGAATTTGGTCCTCTGGGTTCCCTCGTATATCAAATATCAACTGAAGGTGGTCGTCCGAGAAACGATGTGAATTGAGCAGAGGCTACTCAATTTTCCCAACTGTATCCTCATGAGGATCTGTGTTTGCATCAAAATTTGTTGGTGGAATTTCTTCCATGGTCAATCCATGGGTGGTGTTTTTGGCTATACAATCTGTCAGCCAACTGGGGGGAATTTCTTCCTCAACCATGCAACTGCCTTGCTCCAAAGGCTGGGCCTAGGGACTGGTGATGATGCAAGGCTCTAGAGCTTCCAAAGTTTGCATCTCGAGAGGAGAAATTTCTTCCTCAATTGGGCAGTTTTCGGGATCAAGCATGGTATCAGAGAGGGGATGAGGTGAGTGCAGCGCACTAATGGAAGGTGAAGGAAATTCAATCCAATTCTATCCAATGCCAGGAGAGTTGGTGTTCGGAAGAGAGGGTTGCGAGGGATCAGGGCGGTTTCGCCGAGAAATGAAGCTATAACACTGAGGCCCTCTTACCTTCATAGAGGCCGATGAAGTGACTGTGAGGAGCACCATGAAGGTGAAGGTGATTCCAATCCGATGCCTCGTACCTGCTACATTACTCCAACTCTGGTTCACATGGGGAACCATTAAATTCCATATGGCATAGTAGCACACTGCCATAAATGCAATGGGAGAGCCTGCCATTAGAATGGGTTAGATATTGGGGTAGTGGACGGGGGTAATAACTCCCCTCAATTCATGAGCGCCATGTTGCTCCAGCTGGAAAAATCTCACCCCATCCGAGGAATATAACCACGTCTTTAATCTAACCATGTCCTTGGTTTTATTTAATTTCCCTCTTTTAAATATATTTAATTTCTTCACCCCCTTTTTATATTAATTCAAATCTCCTTCCCTAGTTTATTCTCACATTTTTTCCTACCCTTTCATCTAAAATTCTTCAACATCTAATTCTTTTCTCCTTAATTTTTAATGACATCTTCAATTTTTTTATTATTATTATAGTTTTATAATATTAATCTCACATATATGTCCCCTCTCATTATATGACTTTAACATATAATTCTCTTTTTCTCTTTAATTTTAATCTTTACCTAATCTTATCGACAAATTTTACCTTCCCTTTTCACATTATGTTTCTCGCCTCCGTTAAATATTTTATCTCTACCTCTAATCTCAATGTCTACTTTACAATAAATTAATTGACATTTACTCTTACCCTTTGCCTCAACGGTCACTTACTCTCTTGTCTTATAAATATGTAACTCAACACTCTTTTCTACCTTACGAGCTTTTTATGTCCCTAATTATGGGTTGAGTGTTCACTCGAAACGTTGGATGTTCGAATCCTAACACACGATTTTTATCCATAAAAATATCCAACATTAATAAAAACATCTAAAGAGAATCTACAAACATTTTTTTATAATGTCTATCAAAACATCCATAATATCATCTGTATAACCTCCACACAAAAACATTAATAAATCCATCCATAAAATTTCCATAATAATAACAATCACCATCATCATTATTATTTTAACCATATTGGCCACAATTGAACATGTTTACTGAGCTCACAATATTGAGCATAATTGATGATATTGACCATGGTTGACCATTTTCACCATGGTCAATATTATTTATTATTATTATAACCCTTGTTAAATTGGACACATTATACCTCCTGACCCTTATGACCCCTGATAAAAACCACCCCCCAATCACTTTGACCCTCAACCCATATGACCCCTTATACAACTACACCTTAACTGCTCTAACCTCTGACACATTATATCCCCCAACTCATACAACCGTTTACACAATCAGACCCTAACACACTATGACCTAAAACTTAGTAACCCTCTAAGACACTATAACCCCTAACCACTATGATACCAAAAACGCTATGCCCCCAAACACACTACAATGCTTAATAAACTAACCCATTAATACATATTGACTCCTGTATACATTATAACCTCCAAGATTTGTGAACCTAGACATACTATACCCCCTAACCCCTATGACCCTTAACACATCACTCCCTAACAGAGTTTGATGCAAAGAAATATTTCATATTTAAGATGAAAAATATAGTTTAAATCAAGATCTGCCTATAATGTGAACCAATCAAAGACAAATCACGTGTGAATGTGTGTGTGTGTGTGTAGACAGACACACACCACCATGCACTTCCTATCATTATGAGAATAGAACCTAGGTGGGGTAGACAAAACTCCATCACACAACCAACAACCATTAGAGCTAGACTTATATATATATATATATATAGTGTGTGAATGTGTGTGTGTGTAGACACAAACACCACCGTGCACTTCCTA
>JASDQU010101793.1:56904-77688 GCA_032191745.1 Picea mariana | reverse complement strand
TATATTACAACAATATACCCGTTATGAGCTCAACATGTCACTTAAGGGAATTGAACCGGGGTGGTGAGGATAACAATCATTCCACCCAACCACTTGAGCTAAACCCAATTGACACATATATGTATATGTATGTATGTATGCATATGTGTACACACATGAAAATAAGTTTGTAAACTTTGAAATAAATAATGTGTTCCAACTACTCATTCCATGGTTTCCCATAATTCTCATAAATAAATATTAATGTGGATTCCCATAGAAGTAAGGAAAATAAAAGGGTGATAACATAGTCATTCATAAGACTTTACGAAACTACATTATTACATCCGAGAGAGCATGGATAGGAAACATACTAAAGAATTATCTTAAAATCAGATTCAAGACAAAGTCATAAAGCAATGATTTCTCTAACAATATTTTGGGGAGATTGAATATTAATTATGATATCCCAAGAATCAAACCATTCAAAACATCTCAATTCTCTACTTGCTCTTAAGACATTGCAAGGAAAACTCATGGACAATAAATAAATTGTTTTTAAAGGAAATATGCACTTGCCATTGAGGCTAGGATGGTGCTTCATCTAACCATAATTGCAAATAGACTTGAGTTCAGAGAGAGAACATGCATCAGTTAGGCTGTTAAAGCTTTGATTGAATCAATCAACAAGCTGAAACATGGAATAAAGTGAAGTTAGAGGAAAGACTAGGGGCGTGATAGAATTCTGAAACAATTTATAAAATTTTGATAGGCATGAAACAATTTATAAAATCCCTTCTCTGTAATTGCAAAAGAAGTTTATAACCACTAGAGGTTGTCAAGAAAATTTAGGAAAACCAAGATTTTTGACTTGTTGATCATAATTGAGTTGGGTCCACCATTGTAAAGAAACAATAGTAAAGAAACAATGCACATATCTTACTAGTGCATGTACTATGAAATAATGCCCCAACTTTGAGGGGGTAGTTCCCCCAACAAGACTAATCATTACAAAAGTATTGTAATAGTTAAATATGAAATGAGATGTAAGCAAATCTAACTAACTTGCAATTGAAATAACACCTAGAGTATGAAGTATAAGATGTAAGAAAGTCTTGTCACTATGAAAGCGAGATAGCAACTAGATTATGTAGGTAAATGTTGAAACAAGATAAGTGAGAGTAGGGTAAGAAATTAATAGTTTCATTTACCTATGTGCAAGTGGTGCAATATAAGAGTCCATTTTGGGCATGCCATATGGGAGTAGATATACCACTTGGGCATGCTAACAAAATAAATGTTAGTAATGCAAAACAAGAATTGGAAAGTGAAATATAAGTGACATAGGTGAAATACAAAAAGGAAAGGGATAAGTGTTAGAAGTGTCATACTTGTACTTGTCTAATGACGATAATGTGTAGACTTGTTAAAGCATGGCACATATGCAATGATGTTAAATTGATGCTAAAGTGAGCCATGCACCTACAAAAAAAAGGTCAGTGGCTTGCCTCGGGTGTGTAAGGGATGATAACACCAACTCTTAGGAAAAGAAAAGAATGAAGGTGAGGAAAAGAGGGGAAGGAATGAGACGATGACACTGGGTTTGAATTAGTGAAGCCAAGAAGTGAGAGGAAGGAGACATTGAGGGAATGGCCTCGTAGTTGTAATATATGAGATAAGACAACTTAGGTCAATATCTCAAGGGAGGGAAAAAATGATTAATTCCATCTAAGAAGTAGTTATGATGAGTCAAGACAACTCAAGGCAATGACCCAGAGGAAGCCAATTTCTAATGAGACGACGAAGGAAAGAGGAAACTAAGAAGGGAAGAGGAGATTTAAGAGAGAATAAAGAGGAGGGAAGAATACCCCAAGTATATTGAGGTAGTTAAGGAGGAGAAATATGAGAGCATAAGAGAAGAAGCTAGAGAGTTGTTGATTTGTCATGGAATACTAACAACATAAGGCCTCTTCTAGCCTCTTAAAGGTCCCCTTCTGGGAAAAGGCTTCATTCAACTTGGCAAAACATATTAAATAGAAACCTTATGAGGCCATTATAACTTTGAGTTATTGGTGGAAAGATAGGGATATAAGGTTAGGCTTACCCTGAGAGTCTGTAGGACAAAGGAAAGAGGTGAGGAATTGTCAAATGAGTAAATAAGGGCAAAACAATAAAGGAGAGGGGAAATGATATACTACCCTAATCAAATTAGGGAAAGCGAGAGGATGTTAAGTACCGATTTCTTAAAATAACATAATAAACTAGAGTACATACAATGTACATCAAATTTAAACATGGAGTGCAACTCCAAAATAGATATCGAAGATGAGTTACATAATATCTCACTATACGTTAGGACAACCCCCTCTAAATAATCCAAGTACATCCATATATCTAGTTAATATGTTCATGTCCCAATAATAACTCTATTGACCTCTATATACACATATTCTTACCCATTGGTCATTTGGTTCCCTTATTAGGATGACCCCTATTACATATACGTTCAACCTTGTATATATGTCCCCTAGGGTCATCACAAAGGAGGACACTACAACAAAAACTATCATTAGCATCGAGTTTAATATGGAAGTAAAGTGCATTTAATTTTCAAGCACTACAACAAATCCATGTGATTAGCTTCCTTTTTAGCTCCCTTTTTTGCTTCCATTGGCTATTTTAATGTACTTTTCTCTACTTTTTTTCTAAAGTCAATGCTATTTATCAAGAGGGCACTATTTATGGTGCTATTTGCATCAAGAAACACAATTTGGCCCTAATATAGGTACTCTTAGTGCCTAGATTAGCGTCCTATTTAACGCCCAAGTTATCACCTATGTTAGCTCCCTATTTAGCACCCTAGTTAGGGCCCCAATTAGTGCATTTTTTAGCTTCTAGTGTAGCTTCTAGTTTAGCTCCCAGTTTAGCTTCCAATTTAACTTCCAGACTAAATTCCTTTTTAGCTTCTAGTTTGGCTTCCAATTTAACTCATAATATGCCTAAATAGTAATTTTGTTGAGTTTTTGGGGGTTAAGTGGATATGGGCTTTGGGGATTAGGTGATGTTTGGATTTGAGTTCTAGGGATTAAGGGTTAAGGGATTAGGGGTTACAGTTTAAGGGATTAAGGGTTAAGGAATTAGGGGTTACAAGTTTAAGGGATTAAGGGATTAAGGGTCAATGGATAATGGATTTGGGGCTTAGGGGTTAGGTAGTTTAATGGTTAATTGATTAGCGATTATACATGGTCAAGGGATTAATGCAATCCATCGACCCTGCACATAATCATTGGGATCATCCATGTATCATTGTCATAATCCATCATTCCATATGTAGAATCTTTGTCATAACTGATCTCTTGAAATGCCATGGAACTTTCAATACACCCATCACAAATTTCTTGTAATGACCTCGCACAATGAGTAGTGAATGGGGACAATGTTGAAATTTCTTAAGTTTGTCCATGTATTCATCAAAATTTTACATGGTTAGACTAGACACAGGCGTTGACAATATGGGAGGGTTTCACAACTCAAGGATGTTTGATGTCCCAACATAATATTTGAGATCATCCATGTTTGCATCAACGTTAATAATGGACATATCATTGTCATCATTTGTCATTTCCATCTGTAGAATATTTGTTGGAACTCTCTTGAAATTTCATGGAACTTCCAATTCACCCACCAAAAATGTCACACCTCGACCCTGGATAGTGAGCAGTGAATGGGTCCAACATTAAAATTTCTTCAATATGTGCCTGTATGCGTCAAAATTTGACATGGTTAGATTGCAGGAATGCCTTGACGGTATGGGAGAGTTTCAATACTCAAGGGTGTATGATGTCCCCACATAATCTTTGAGATAATCCACATTTGCATCAACTTTCATCATGTACGTCTCATTGTGATCATTCATCATTCCCTTCTATAGAATCATTGTAGGATTATCACAATTCTGAGCCAAACCATTGACCACAAAGGAGTCCCCCTGAAGCCAATAATTGCTCTGATACCAAATGTAGATTTTAACCTTGTACAATATTTTACTGCAAACAAATTTTCAATAAAATAACAAAAAGATACAATGGGAAATACACACATTACACAGAGATTTTTCCCTTGGAAACCAAAACCGAGAAAACCAACATCTTCTATATTCATCATATCATACATTGTTTACAATACAATATACATATAGGATCCAGTGACATCCAAAACCCTAATCCAATTATCTGGATTAGTCAACAACCCTAATTCCTTAACTGGAAATAGAAAACCATCGGCAAAAACCATGTGCCAAAAAACCACCCAAAAATGGGAACGAAAACCAAGGAATTTATTTTTTCAGGGGTGCTTCCCCTGAACCCCCGTGCAGGGGGGATCCACCCCCCTGCACATCCAGTGCAATGTAGACACTAGTTCTATTCGTGCAAATAATATAACACATACCAACAGTTATGAGGCCCTAAAACTTAAATTACAATTGGGACTATTTTTGTGTTTGGAAACAAGTTATTTTGGAAAATCATTTATGTAAATAAACTTATAAACTTATAAGGTGGGTCCCAGATGATGAAACGAATATCAAAGATCATATTAACAAAGGGATTAATTCATTGCACCAAAAGGGACACATAAAACCCTAACTGAAAAACAATTTCAAGAAGATGAAGAAAAGATTACAAAAGATAAAAGGAGGCAAATTGAAGATGTTGGCAATGGGCTGTTAGAGAGTTTGCTATAAAGGTATTTTTATTGGAAGAAAGTTTTGGGCCTTTCTAGATATTTGTGAATCAATCTTCTTGAATTTATCCTTCATATTCCTTTCTTCTCAACTCTCTCAATATTCTTCCATACACTCCCCATGACATTTTAGGTCCAGAGGAGAAAAATCCATGCTTGTAAAAGTAGATGCAGTTTATTTCAGTTTATGTAATTGTCATTGAAATATCGTTGAGGTTGTTTCAACCCTCTTGTTTCAGGAATTATCAATATTAATTCATTTGGGATATTTTTATAAATTTCTCCCTCAAAGAACTATTTTAGGGAATTATATTAGTGATTTTTCAAACTTTGAGTCTAAAGCATGATATTTCAAATGTATTGTCCATCAAAATATTTTTTGAGTTGTAATGAAGTGATCATGTAAAGTTCTTTGACGACCTATCCATTTTAGTTTTCTTTCATCTTGCAAATTCATAGTTGATTTCGGGTTCACATCATTTCAAAAGGAAGGAAAAATATCTAACGAAAGCAAACTCTATAGAGATCTCTTTAAATTATATTTATTTACTTTTATTTCCATGAATAAGATGATGTGATTAATGAATAAATCTACTAAATGAGAGATTTTTTGGAAGATCTTTTGGGGTTTTCTCTTTAGCATTCACCCATTGCATTCATCTAGATCCATATAAAGAATATTTCAATATATCAAGAGAGGATAAACACCTCTGTAAAAATGAAGAGAGTCTTTCTCGTTCCCCACAAGATTTTCTCTCAATTATTGGTCATTTTCCCTTAGCATAAAAAACAATTAGCATAACTTCAACCAACAACCAGGATGAAGCCTATGCTATACTATAGGGAATACTCCTTGCAATCAATTCCAATATTGAATAGTTGATGAGAATTGGGGATTCCGACATCATCATTAAATCCTTGGTTCAACAAACAATTATGAAAGACAACAAGCTAGCCTCAATCCTTGCAATAATCAACAAGGTAACCCAACAACTAGTTAGGATCACATTCTATCATGTATTAAGGGATATAAACTCTTAGGATGATCATTTAGCAAATAAATCAACCACTCTATCACAAGGGATATTGCTAAAAAAATGGGGGTCATAGCTTTTCACATATCCCCTAATGTTTTTAACTCCATTGGAATTTAAGCCACATAGCCTCTCAATTAATAAGCCTGTGTATCAATAATACCAAGCATGTTTTCAAATACATGGTAACGACTCACAAGGACACAAACCCTGTTATGTTGCATAAAATTATTTATATTTTCTCTAGTTTTTGTTTCCCCCGTCATGGAAATTCGTTGGTGAGGTGGAATATTGGGAGAAGAGTGGTTGGGATTTCGAGACAACATCGACATTTTCACTCTGGCCTATGCTAAATCAGGATCGAGCTCTAGCCTCTAGATAATATTCTAGGTGTTGGGCTCAAGTTTGGTTTAACTTCTCAGTTGGTTGTTTCTAAGACCTTTGGTGGTGAATATTGGAACCTTGGATTAACTTAGTATTTTCTATAGGAACTCATGGAATCACTGTGAACCTCAAGCAAATTGGGTAAGAACCATTTTTTTATTTTCTTTGTTGCATATGATTTTCAGTTTTTGGATTGTTGGTCTTTTGTTCATACATGGCCCAATTACCTGGATATGGATTTCAATTTGCATCTCATTCTGTGTTTGGTTCTGAGTGTTGGAATTGGGATAATTTCTCTCCTAGGATATATTTATCCAATCTAGTGCTTTGGGCCTTTTTAGTCTAGGTTTCCATGATCTTTGGGACAGAGGAGAAGAAAGGTGGAATACAAATTTTCCATTGGGTTTAACTATTTGTTGAGGACAATTCAATCTCTACTTGGTCTTGGTTCCTAGAAATATAATTGAGGAGGGTGTTGTAACATTAAATAATTTTCAATAAAATTTAATTAGTTTTAAATTAGTGGTAAAATGGTTTGTTTAAATTTTAAAATTTTTCTTTTTAGGTTTATTTCTTTTTATTTAAGTTTTGTTTCAAAATGTTTTTAAATAAAATGTTAATATAGTTTAGTTTTACATAGTTTAAACTTTAGGTTTCATTTTATTCGTTTTAAATAAATAATTGAATGGAGTTTTAATATATTGTTTTTATATATAATAAAGCACTTTATTTTGCAGATTGATTGGGCATGATCATATTAAATCAACGGTTGATATTGTGTTTCTCCCCCCCCTGCATGCTTGATGTTTAACAGGGGGGTCCAAAAATAAATACCACGGTTTTCAGCTCGAACATGCAAAGGAGGGAGAATACCCCCCCCTTCTATGGTTTTTGAAACCACTAAGGACCCCCCCGAAAATATTTCTCACACACATTTAAAACATGCTTGAATAATGGAGCGTTGACACAACACCAACATGGATTTGACACAACATCTATATGAAGTTGATTGTGTAGTGATGAGGTGATAAAGTGTCGATGACATGGAACTGGCATCGTAATGACATGACATGATGATGTTAGGCGATGTAAACATTGAATTGACATTTATTTTAAAATTCATATTTTTAATTAGTCACCTCAACAAATAAGATTACACCACGTGACTTAGGGTTAATTTTGATCGTTAAAATAAAAATATTTATGTTAAAAAGTCATTATTTTTAACAAGAGCGTCAACGACTATAGGTCGAACTACCAACAAAATTCATAGTCAAAGTACAAATCTTTCTCCAAATTTCCTAGGTATTTCGAAACCGTATCACCTTCTCTCCTTTAATTTAAAAAAAATGAAATCCTCTTCTAAATCTATTAAAAATAAAAGACAACCAATTGTTGAATAACATGAATTAGCTGATAGAGACGATGATATTTATGATCTCGAATTATCTTTATACCTTTTTGAACTACATCAGTCATCCTTTCAACATTTTAGAGACCTGCATGATTTCTATCATGTGTGGGATCTGACTTGGCTAAATACATTGTCCCTCAGACCTACAACTATACTAAATTTGTGTCCTAGTGTGCCTCAAATTATATTCTCTCCCAAAGGTATGTTATTTCAAATACTGGGTCAATTTTGTTTGTGTTAAATTGCCAATCCATCATCGAAATGTTACCATTATCCCAAAACCCTCAAAATGAAGTTCTAAATGAAATAACACTGGTGAAATGTTTTAAAGGATTGAATTCTCAAGACAATTTTACCTTGCTTCAGACTTATTTGGGTCTAAACATTTATGTTCCTGAAGATGTGATTATTTTAAACACTGATATTTTTCTAGAAATCTCTAGGAAAATCATAGCAATGATAACTGCAATTTTAGGAAATGACAGTGATAAAACAATTGACCAATATGCTATAGGGTTGATGACTTATATTTTCCCAGCCAGATTAAAACCCTTGGTTAAATACAATTATGCTCAGTTCTTATTAAAAAATAAGCATTATCAACTATCGGTGTTTGAAGCTACCAGATATTTTAGATATCAGTCTTATTTAGTATATCTTTTCCTTTACTGCCAAGATATTAGATTTCAACATCTTGAAATGAAAATTGAAGATGAGATTGGTAACCCATTTTTAGTTATCGGTTGGACTCCTTTAGTTAGGAAGAAAGCTTAGAATGCAGGGTTTTCAAAATTCATTGATATTTTTATGTCTTTAGATTATGAAATTGTTCATTATCAAGCTCCTCCTAGGATTTTTCCAGAGTATAAAATATTAATGTAGTTGAGTACTGATATAATGGTGGGAGATTGGTATTTATTTGAAAATCACACAAAGAATAGGATTTATGGTGCAAAAGTACAACCTTTAGAATTTTTAAGGAAAATAATGAATTCTGATTACATCCATTTTGTGTCAAAAAATCACAACATAAGCTTTAAGTTGAAAAAGGAAGTGGGGCCTTTTATTGTAAACAACATGACAACTTTATAGGATGCAAAGAAACTTCTTTGGGAAATGGGATTCCAGCAAGGTGAAATGTGGATCTATGATTCTCATTCTATCATTTCAATAAGAATATATATTTTTTGATTAATTCCTTATGAACATCAATTAAAGCCACAATTGGAGCTACTAGCCAATCAAAATAGCTGAGAATATGTACAAAGAATTCTACAGGTCCAAGAACAAGTTTCAAAACAACCATCAATAACCAGTGACAAAAACTCCACAACAGTTCGAGAAGACATATAAGAGAAAAGGTGCAATGTCGGCTCAAATAATGACAGAGGAAGAAGAAGGAAAATCAATTAAGAAGCAAAAGACAAAATAACAGGAAGAAAACAAAAGCCAAATATTACAAGATGGGTCAAACTTGTAGTTGTTGTAGAAGTTTTATCATTAACAAATGCACATAGCTTAGGAACTTTGGATGGAAAAGAAAAATTGGAAGCAGACCAATCAAAGAAAACAAATCACTTTCATTTGTTCATGGAAATTAAGAAGAAAGGTGTGAAAATCAAGAAATATATTTTCCCAAAATCTATGATCAAGGGTCATCTAAGACCATATTATTATCTTCTATGGATTATGAAAAGGGAAAGTTGAATATGGTTGTATTAGAATCCAAAGATAAAAAGAAAGTCACTAATATCTCAATTGATTTATATGCAATCAATCCTGTTGATAAAATGGATTTGCACAGGAAAACTGGAGAAATGATAAACATAGATGTTATGATAACTTCTTTAGCAATGAAAAAGTTGTAGACTATAAATGAACAGATTCATAATCAACTGAAGTAAGAAAAATTAGCAAACATGACTAAGAAAATGAGAGTGTAATATCTTGATCAATGGGTGGTTGATTTAGGATCAAATCCACAAGATGTTGCATCTGTACAAGCCCACATGAAAACAAAGGACACTGAAATACAAGCATTGAAGAAAAAGTTAAAAATACCTAGAATTGATCATGTTCAAACACCATAATTGCAAGTAATGCAATAGGGAAAGTATCAATTGCTAAGGAAAACAATGAAAATGAAAGATTAGATGGAGGTATATGAAAACAAAATTGAAGCTTTAAAGAAAGGAATTTCTTCTTCACAGTTTTCAAAACCAATAGATCTATCTGAGGAATTCACCAAAGAATTATCAGAGCTTAATCTAAAAGGGGTTGACATTGAAAAACTCAAGAAATCAATATCTATATAGAATGATGAGATCAAAGTTTCCAAAGAACAACTAAATGAGAAAGACAAAATCATTGAACAATATCAAAAGCTAAAGGCTAAATTACCAGTAGATGTGGAACAATTGTAGAGTAAACTTGTTGGTAATCCATACTTGAGAGGCACAAGGCATTTAATATGGGACCAAACCATAATAGAGGTAACTAAAATGTGGGACTATTTCAAGCTAATTGGAGAAGAGGATTCATTGGTCGCTGAAGTAGATAGGATTACACAACAAGCATTTCACGAATTAGGAAATAGATCACAAATTACAACCAAAATTATCAAATTTCTTAATTCTATGTCAAACGAGAAATTGAGGAAAAGAGGAGTGAAAGATAGAACTTCAATGTTAATGGAAACATAAAAGTATTTACCAATGAAAGTTTAATTCAACAAGCCTATAATAATTGCATTGTGGTCAAAATAAATCTTGAATTTTTTTCCAATAAGTTCGATAATCTAATGCAAATGGGTTTGCCTACTTTTTGGAACAAAAAAGGGGGAATTTTGACTTTTGAAAATTACAGATAGAATTTATTCAAGGTCAGAGAAAACAAATAAATTTTTTATGAAATGTCTGGAGTTATCTTAGGATAAACAATAGTTGACAGTTTAATAGATGATTTATATTTGCTATGGCAGGTTAAACAACTATTTTTTATTGCTCCAACATATGAAAAATACACCGAGTTGTATATTACATATAGGAGAATGGTGGCATATCAATATCCTTTGAGTGAGGATTGGGAACTTCTAATTCGGTTGATACAAGAATGAGTCATCAAAGAAACAATAGTGAAGTTAGGAGATGTTTGGGGTAAATCCCAAAGTCGAATGTATTCAATGCTATATCTATAAAGTTAGATATATTGTTTTAATTTTGAAGGCTAAAAAATAACTCATGATAACCAATTTTGTATAAAAGGAAGAAATGTGATGTAAAAGGGGATGGATTTTTCTTGGGGAAAGAGAGATTTTTAATAAAAGCTTGATTTCCCAGATTTGGAGTGATTGTTGATTTCATTATTTTAGTTCATGTTCTTTCCAGTTTTCATGTGATTCTAGTTCTTTATATATTTTCTTTTAAAATATATATCTGATTCTATATGTAACACACCCACTACGGCATGATTTTTTTTTGCTTTTCCTCAAGGGACAGAATCCCCGAAGTCCTACGGGGGCCTAGCACAAGCTAGTTCTTCCCTATTCACCTCCTTGTGATCGTGGGTTAGGACCACAGGCCAAACAAGTATGGTGTCCTTTCACTCTTATTAGCTTAGCACTACCAGAGTGTTGAGTCTTTGGACTTTGCAAACCCTGACACAGTGAAGACCCGAACCCCGAAAGGGCTAGCAAGTACAAGATTCCTGTTTGGGTCTTGGCCTCGTGATCATATTCCGTGACCCCACGCTTAAATAGGCAAAGACCTTACCGACCCTTCGTGATTCGGGAAATCATGATGCATGAATTCTTCCTTTCCCATTCAAATACCCGAAATCCATGAAGTCTCCCAAGTTTCCCTCCAAAGGAGATCAACGACTATAAGCCTCCCCTGATCGGGATTTCGGTGCTCGGGGGTTCGAGATGCAACGATCCCAAAAACTCATGTCATGCAATTCTTTGAATTCTGGTATGGGGATTCGAGTAGGAGATCAACGGTCCTTGATAGTGTGGATCCAACGGTCCACACGATTTCAGAACTTTCCCTGAGCTCTGACCGCTCACCACGCGTCTCCCTTGATGGACGGTCCAGATTTTATCAGGACTTCTCTTTGACATTTTTTGCTACTCACAACCTCGTAGGTTGAAGCGTTGAGCTCTCGTGCTCTTCTTCTTTGAAATCTTGAGACGTGAAAGTCAACAATAGTTGACTTCCTCTTTTCACTTCTCGCAACTCGCCACTTCATGAGTTGTAGCGTCAAATCTTGGCACCTCTCCTTCACGAACCCCCGAGAAGTGATATTTATTATCCTTCTCGCGTTCTCGCTACTCGGGACTTCGCAAGTCCAAGGGTTGAGCTCTCAGGCTCTTATCCCGCGAATCCCTGAGACGCGAGAAGTCAATGAAACGTTGACTCCCTTCTCCAGGTGACTCATGTTCACTCGTCAATCACGCGGGCCCCACTGGGAAATTCTGCCATGTGTTCTCTCATGCTCGGCTCTCGGCACTTCTCTACTCGGGAAGTCGTAAACAACTCCTTTCAACCTCAAAACTCATGAACCCCTGATACGCGATGTATCGAGACGCCAGATCCCATGACTGTCCTTCCTCTTTGATCAATGGCCCGGATCATATCGTGATCTCACGACTCGGGACTTCGTGACTCCAAGAGTCGGGTCTTCCACCTTCAAACTTGTGAATCCCCGATATGCGAAATGGTCAGATCTATGCCACCTATCCTCTTTGATCAATGGCCTAGATCACATCACGATCTCGCGACTCAGGACTTAGTGACTCCAAGAGTCGAGTCTTCCACCTTCAAACTTATGAATCCCCAATATGCGAAATGGACAGATCTCTGCCACCTGTCCTCTTTGATAAAAGACTCAGATCACATCGCAATATCGCGACTCAGGACTTCGTGACTCCAAGAGTCGGGTCTTCCACCTTCAAACTTATGAATCCCTGATACGCGAAATGGACAGATCTTTGCCACCTGTCCTCCAACATGGACGGTCCCGATGTCTTCGGGACTTTTGGGACGTAGTCAAGTTCACTCTCCCACCTAATTAAAGGTTAAGATCGACGACTTATAGAGCTCCGATGGGTCCCTGGGATCTACGGTCTGGTATCCCTTCACGATTTCACGACTCGGGACTTTGTGATTCCAAGAGCTTGGTCTCCCAACTGCGAACCCACGAATCCCTGATACGTGAAATGGTCTTATCTCGCTATCTCTTCTAAGATTGAATCACGAAGTTCAAACTCTCGGAGCTTTAGGCTCCCATGACTCCGAGACCTCAGAAAGCTACTCTATCTTGCATAAGGGTTCCAGACCTAGATTGCATGAACCCTCAGACGATTCTCGGGCAATTATCCATGATCTTAATCGTGTCTTTGGTAAGGTTCAATACGGTTACAAGGTTTATGGGGTAATTCTCGGAAAAGAGTGCTCTCAAGGGGCCTTCCCAGAATATTACGAGAAACTAAGTAAATAAGACGATTCTCGGTGGAGCAAACTCATGTCCCAGACTTAAACATTTGTGCAGAAAACAACTATGGCATGTAAGAATACATAGGCATCCATTCTATCAAACCAAACGTTAGGTAAATACTTCTATTCAGAACTATTTACAAGCACATAAAACTGAACATGCGATTATGGCATTAACTTCAAATAACACTTATCAGAAATAACACCAGAGGTGCTGCAACTACTGAGAGGGGTGCTCGTTTCCATCCAACCATAGGCTCATCAACTCTCAATGGATTTACCACTAGCCACCCCCGAGCTGAGACCACGATGCTGCGAGACTGTGTCTCCGTTTTCCAGTGACTGAGAATGAGGGTTACTCTCCCCCTTCTCTGCTATCACTCACTCTACATATCTCCAGAGTTCTTCCTCCTTCCCTCGCGTCTGCCCCCCTGCGCTTCTTCTTCACGCATTTTCCTCTTGCGAGGTTGCGTGTGGCATGATTTCCCTCGTGGTGGTCAAGCCCGAGGCTCCTACGGATGGGCGGTTCACTTCCCCCATCCCTCATTAATTTCTGAGGAAGCACCTACCTACCAACTTGCGAGTAATTTATTTCAGGACAACGAGCCGCTCTTGATTGTCCAGGCCAGTGAAGTCCAAATACGGTATTGGTTTCGATGGAAGTTAATGCCACCTTTCCAGGTGCCTTCCACCACCTTTCTTCAACCATCGTGGTCTCTTTTTCAGCATATCCCCTCTCAGCAGTCCTACANCACATTCTTGAGTTTGCCACAGTTCTTGGCTAGTATAGTTATTTTTACAAACTAGGGGAAACATGGTGTTACAATTCCCTCCCCCTTAAAGGAACATCATCCTCAATGTTCTATCTATCAACATGACCTGTATGTACATATGTAAACAAAATCGGATATGCCTGTTTCATGGTATCCTCCATTTCCCATGTAGTCTCATCTAGGCCAAAATGTTTCCACTACACCTTGACCTGTGCAATGGTTCGGTTCCCAAGAGGGGTTTCCTTTCTCTCCAGTATGCATTGGGGTTCTGGTAGAAATTCTCCCTTCGGTTCCACCTGAATCACAGACCAATCAATTATATGATTAACATCATGTACATATTACTTCAATAATGAAACATGGAAAACATTATGTGCTTTGACTGTGGGAGGAAGTGCTAGTTGATAAGATACAAGTCCCACTCTATCTAGAACCTCAAAGGGTCCACAATACCGAGGTGCCAACTTGGCACAAGCTCCCATTTTCAGGGAACTCTTCCTGGGCCTAACTCTGAGATATACTTGATCTCCTGCTTTGAACTCTCTTGGAGTTCTCTTTAGATGGACATAACTTTTCTGTTGGTTCTGAGCGACCTTCAGGTTTTGTTTTATCTGAGTCACCTGCTGTTCCATTTCTTTCAACATGTCGGGTCCAAAAGAAATCCTATTTACATGGTTACTCCAGCTGACTGGAGTGTTACACGGTCTACCATAGAGGGCTTTGAAGGGACTCATCTTTAAGGAATCTTGGTAGCTGTTGTTGTAGGTGAATTCTACTAGTGGCAGGTAGTCTTCCCACTTCTTGGGTTGATGCATTACATGCATCCTTAACATATCTTCTAGTATTTGATTCACTCTTTTTGTCTGTCCATTGGTTTGAGGGTGATAGATGATGCTAAACAACAACTTGGTATCTAAACCAACCATCAATGATTTCCAAAAGTTGGAAGTAAATTTCGTGTCTCTGTCAGACACGATCTCTTTCGACATACCATGCAGTCTGAATATCTCTTTCATGAATACTTGGGCAATATCGATTTCCTTACAGGTCAACTTAACGGGGATGAAGTGAGCAAACTTGCTCAATTTATCCACCACCACCATAATGGTGTCGTTCTGTTTGGTTGAGGTTGGTAATCCAGTGATGAAATCCATGGAGATGGTTTCCCATTTCCACTCTAGGATTGGTAAAGGTTGCAATAATCCTGCTAGGTGTCGATGTTCTGCTTTAGCCTGTTGGCACTCTATGCATTTGGCTAGGTACTCGGCTATGTCTTTCTTCAATCCAGGCCAATAAAATTGTTTCCTGGTGCCAGTGATCATTTTCTGGTATCCTGGATGACCCGAGTAGGGTCTTTTATGTAGTTCATCCATAATGAACCTCTTCAAGTCATCACACGCTAGAATATAAACTCTGTTTTTGTAAGTGAGCAGACCTCCTTCAGTCATTTGATAGCCTTCATATTTTACTCCAACGGGTTCTTGCTGTATGTACATGGTCACGGTCTGAATGAAGGGATCTGTTTCTTTTGCATTTCTGATTCTTTCCTTGACATCTATCTTGCAGGTGCTCACTGTTGCCAGGTGAATTGTTTTCATGCTTCTGCTAAGGGCATCGACAACCCTATTTTATTTTCCTTTAATGTTTTTTATTTCGAAATCAAATTCTCTAAGGAGGGACATCCATATAGCCTATCTGGCGTTGAGCTTTGGTTGATCAAACAGGTATCACAATCCACAATGATCAGTCATAAGTACAAATTTTCTTCCTAGGAGGTAATGCCTCCACATTTTCAAGGCATGCACTATGGCAGCCAATTCTAGATCATGGGTCACATAGTTGACTTCATGCTCGTTCAATTTTCGGGATTCATAGAAGATCACACTTCCTTTCTGCATAAGGACTCCTCCGAGACCTTCCTTACAGGCATCTGTGCACATGAGGAAGTCAGCTTCTGGGTCAAAAATTTTCAGCACGGGTGCATGGGTCAGTAGATGTTTCAGGGTTTGAAATCTTTGTTCACATTTTTGCATCCACAGGAATTTTGTCCCCTTCTTTTGGAGGGCAGTGATTGGACAACCAATCTTGGAGAATCCTTCTATAAATCTCGTGTAATATCCTGCTAATCCATTAAAGGATCTGATATCTGAAACATCCCTTGGGGTAGGCCATTCCATGATAGACCTGATTTTGTCAGGGTCCACTGCTACACCTTCTTTAGACAGAACATGACCCAAGTAATGTATTTGCTTCTAGAAGAGGTCACATTTGTTGAATTTAGCATAGATATGATGCTCTCTAAGTACTTGCAGCACAAGCCTAAGATGTTCTTCATGCTCTTCTCTATTCTTAGAGTAAATTAATATATCATCAATAAAAACTAGCACAAATTTATCTAGAAATTTACTGAGTACATTGTTCATCAAGCACATAAAAGTGGCAGGGGCATTGGTCAACCCAAATGGCACTACCACGAACTCATAGTGACGATACCTCGTCCGGAAGGCAGTTTTATGGATGTCTTCACCCTTGATTAGGACTTGATGGTATCCCGATCTCAAGTTGATCTTTGAGAAAATAGACGCGCCTCCCAATTGATCGAACATATCATTGATCCTGGGCAAGGGATACTTGTTCTTTATGGTTACCTTATTGAGTTGTCTATAATCTATACACAGTCTAAGGGTGCCTTCCTTCTTTTTCACAAATAGGACTGGTGTTCCCCATGGATACATGCTGGGTCGAATATAACCCTTATCCATCATTTCTTTTAATTGCAATTTGAGTTCAACTAACTCGGGTGTGCTCATCCAGTATGGTGTCCTAGACACCGACACCACTCCTGGTGCGAGTTCTATCGAGAAGTCTATGTCTCTTCTCGGAGGTAGACCCGGTACCTCTTCCGGAAACACATCTCTATATTATTTCAGGGTAGGATGATTTTCAAGGCTGGGTTTGTCACCTTCTATGGTTTCTGACACCTGTATTGCATATAGGGGACATCCCTTTCGGCAATACTTTCTCATTTGCAGAGCTAATATTTGTCTCACTGAGACAGGTTTTCAGATCCCTTGAAGGGTCATCCTTTTTCCTTCTTTGCTCACACATTCTAAGGTTTTATGGTAACAGTCCAATCTAGCTTTATGGGCAGCTAGCCAGTCCATACCAATCAACATAACATACGATCCGAGGGGTAATCCATTAAGGGTTGCTTGGGTGGGAAATTCACCCAACATCAATTGGCAGGCTGGTATGACCTTTGCTACCCTTCTTTTGGTGCCACTGGCTAACTGTACCAACCATGGCTTGGTTTGTTTTTGTGGCTGTAGTTTACACTTATCAACAACTTTAGGGGCTATATAACTCAAATTTGAACAAAGGTCAATCAAAATAGACACTAGATGGTTGGAGATCATACCTTCTATTTCCACTACTGAAGCTTGGTGGTTGGCTTGGTTATTATCCAAGGATGCATAAATTTGTGGCACACTCCCGACCACATCATTGATGGTAGTAGCTTCCTGTATGTTATAAATTCTCCGACTATTCTGTAGTCGGTGTGGGCAGTCTCTCAGGAGATGTTCCTCTTCGCAACCCCAACATTTCAAAGGTTCTCTCTTTGGGTTATCAGTCTTCACTGAGATGGGTCCATAAGTTTTATTTTTTCTCAAGGAGGGAAAATTATGTTGGTGCATACTCCAGGTTGGAAAGTTCATTCTTGGGTTCTTCTTATAGTTCTTAAATCCTGGGGATTTAATCCCATTTTTCTGAAACCTTGAACTATTCTTTGGTTTCCATCCTTCACGAGGTTCTACTCGATGTCCATACTGTTCCTGACAATATGTTGCCTTTCGAATAATGCCTTCTAGGGTCTTTGGCTCATCAAATTCAATTATGTTCCGGTATTCCTTGGGTAGCCCACTGATGAAGCGCTGCACCTTTGCCTTTTCTACTTTTATATAAGGCACATATCTCAACAAGTCGAGGAATTTGTTGACATATTCCTCTATAGTGAGTTGCCTTAGTTTGAGTTCATAAAACTCCTTTGTCTTCTCGTCGAAATATTTTTCCGACAAATACTTCTTCCGGAAGTATTTCTCAAACTGTTTCCAGGACAGATCCTCTACATGAACCCCTTTCACATTCTTAAGGTCTTCCCACCGAATGGAAGCCTTTCCCTTCATATTGAAGGTGGCTACTCGACCCTTCAAATTTTCTGAAAAATCATGGACTCTGAAATATTTCTTTAGTCCAAGCAGTTAGGCCTCTGCTTCCTCTCCCTTCTTTATCTGGCCATCAAAGGAGGGTGGTTTGGCCTTTTTGAATTCCTCAAATTTATGACCCTTGGAAGTCTTTTTCTTTTTCTGTTTTCTTCGAGAATAGGAACTGATTCTGCTGCTGGAAGAGTCTTCTAAATCATCAGCTTCCTTCTCAGAGGAATCACTTGGCACTGGTCCTTTACCTTTGGGGTGGACCTTTTTTGAGGTGCTCCTCTCAGTGTGGCCACTGATATGACCATGTTTCTCTGTTTCAAGTTCATGCTGCATTTGTATTTTTAGATCAGATAAAAGCTGTAGTAAAACTGCGTTAATTTCTATTTGCTTTTCTTGTTCTTTCATCATCCTTTCATTGTCATCCTTGCACCTTTGTAATTCGACCATGAGACTCCTCACAGTCTTGGCTAGATCTAGAGGGGTCCCTACTACCCTTCTTTCATCAGACTCTTTGTCTCTATTGTGGGAGCCTTCTCCCACTTCTTAGTGAGTCACCATACTATGTGTTGATAATTTCTCGCGGTTGATCTTCCGCTTGTGTGCAAAAGGAAAAACGCTGGTTGTTAGTCAATATTTATATTTATTTAGAACCAGTACATAATTCATATTTTCACATGTACACACACAATAGGGGTTTTTCATTCTTAACTTCGTCTTTTGATTAGGAAGGTTAAGACATGGGTTATTCTTTTTAAGAGTGTTCCAAATGGAGCTTCTACGCAACTCGTTCATGAGTCCAAGTAGGCCAAGTGTTGTAACCATGCTTTGATACCAATTTGTAACACACCCACTACGGCATGATAAAATTTTTGCTTTTACTCAAGGGACAGAATCCCTTGAGTAAAAGTCTCCCAAGTTTCCCTCCAAAAGAGATCAACGGCTGTAAGCCTCCCCTAATCAGACGGTTTGGATCCTTTCAGGATTTCGGTGCTTGGGGGTTTGAGATGCAACGATCCCAAAAACTCATGTCATGCAAATCTTTGAATTCCGGTATGGGGATCCATGTAGGAGATCAACAATCCTTGATAGTGTGGATCCAATAGTCCACAGGATTTCATAACTTTCCCTGAGCTTTGACCGCTCACCATGCATCTCCCTTGATGGACGGTCTAGATTTCTTCGGGACTTCTCTTTGACACTTTTCGCTACTCGCAACCTTGCAGGTTGAAGCGTCGATCTCTCGTGCTCTTATTCTCTGAAATCCTGAGACGTGAAAGTCAACAATAGTTGACTTCCTCTTTGCACTTCTCGCAACTCGCCACTTCACGAGTTGTAGCATCAAATCTTGGCACCTCTCCTTCACGAATCCTTGAGAAGCGATATTTATTATCCTTCTCGCGTTCTCACTACTCGGGACTTCGCAAGTCCAAGGGTTGAGCTCTCAGGCTCTTATCCCGTGAATCCCCGAGATGTGAGAAGTCAACGGAACATTGACTCCCTTCTCTATGCGACTCGTGTCCACCCATCAATCACGCGAGCCCCACCAGGAAATTTTGCCACGTGTTCTCTCATGCTCGGCTCTCGGCACTTCGCTACTCGGGAAGTCGTAAATGAATCCTTTCAAACTTTGAACTCACGAACCCCCGATACGCGATGTATCAAGACACCAGATCCCACGACTGTCCTTCCTCTTTGATCAACGACCTGGATCCAAGAGTCGGGTCTTCCACCTTCAAACTTACAAATCTCCGATACGCGAAATGGATAGATCTCTGCCACCTATCCTCCAACATGGATGGTACCGATGTCTTTGGGACTTTTCGAACGTAGTTGAGTTCACTTTCCCACCTAAGTAAAGGTTAATATCGATGGCTTATAGAGTTCTGATGGGTCCCTGGGATCTACTGTCCGGGATCCCATCGTGATCTCGCGACTCGGGACTTCGTGACTCCAAGAGCCCGGTCTCCCAACTTCGAACCCACGAATCCCTGATATGCAAAATTGTCATATCTCACTATCTCTTCTGAGCTTGAATCACGAAGTTTAAACTCTCGGAGCTTCAGGCTCCCATGACCCTGAGACCTTAGAAAGCTACTCTATCTTGCATAAGGGTTCTAGACCCAGATTGCGGGAACCCTCAGACGATTCTCGGGAAATTATCCCTAATCTTAATCGTGTCTTTGGTAAGGTTCAGTACGATTACAAGGTTTATGGGGTAATTCTCGGAAAAGAGTGCTCTCAAGGGGCCTTCCCAGAATATTACGAGAAACTAAGCAAATAAGATGATTCTCGGTGGAGTGAACTCATGTCCCAGACTTAAAAATTTGTGCAGAAAACAACTATGGAATGTAAGAATACACAGGCATCCATTCTATCAAACCAAACGTTAGGTAAATACTTCTATTCAGAACTATTTACAAGCACATAAAACTGAACATGTGATTATGGCATTAACTTCAAATAACACTTATCAGAAATAACACCTGAGGTGTTGCAACTGTTGAGAGGGGTGCTCGTTTCCACCCAACCGTAGGCTCAATGACTCCCAATGGATTTACCACTAGCTACCCCTGAGCTGAGACCACGATGTTGTGAGACTGTGTCTCTGTTTGCCAATGACCGAGAATGAGGGTTACTCTCCCCCTTCTCTGCTATCACTCACTCTGCATATCTCCAGAGTTCTTCCTCCTTCCCTTGCGTCTGCCCCCCTGTGCTTCTTCCTCACACATTTTCCTCTTGCGAGGTTNGCAT
>JASDQU010101793.1:42662-56804 GCA_032191745.1 Picea mariana | reverse complement strand
ATCTATCAACGCATCCCAAGCAGATGCTAAAGAAAAGGAGATTGTGCATCAGTCCAAAGAGGCCATGGAAGTGGACCTTCAAACCTCTTTCCATTCCATGGTTGGACAAGAGGAAGCCACCAATTAACATGTGTTTATCTAGGTTCCATGTTTTTTAAAGTTATTCAAATTTTAGGTGTTTTCATTAAGAAATATACCTAAGTTAATAGTTGAATTGTAATAGCTAGAAACAAATGCAAACTCAATTTTTTATTTTTTTTTTCTATGAGAAATAAAAGTTTGAAACTCCATAACAAGTTTGTTGATAACTTTAATATGTTATTTATTAATATAATATCTCCTAGCTCTAATATATATGTATGTGACCTCACTAAAGATATTTAATTACTTAACCATTTCCATCCTCAAATAACTCTTTTTACTTTGTAATGGGCATCATGAGAAGTTTTAGTATACATCAATTTGGACATTTTAAAATAAAGGTTTAGTTTTTTAAATATATATGACCATTTAAGTAATAAATTATAAATTTAACTTTGTAATAAATATTTTTATGTGGAATTGTTGAGGATTTCAATGGAGGATGGGTCTTATCTTGAGTTGGATTTAAAAAAAAATTGAAATATTTTACTTGTGGAAACTTAGGGATATAATGAATTTATCGATCCTAATATTGATGAGTTTATTCTCTGATTCATATGAAATACAATATATTATCACATATATCTCGGAGGACTAACTTGTTTCATAAGGAATCACCTTACATCCTATGTTAGATTTAAAAAAAAATGATCATTTAAACCAATACATTTAAGTTTAAAATTTTAGACATTCATACTATAAAACAAAAAATTTCTTTACTATATGTTATTTTACTCCCATAAACTCAACATTTTATTTAAAAATAGTTTAGATGAAAATCAACCTTTCAATGGCTAAGATCATGATATATCCTACCTAAGGAATGAAGGTAATATTGTTTTGCTAGGGGACTTTAGTGCAAGAATTGCAAATAAACAAGCCACAATCTTAAATAACATCTCTAACCTCGATCCTCTATGGCAGAAGGAGGATTTTGATTTGATATGAACCTACAAGAGAGGCTATGAAGATTTAATTGAAAACTTATTTAGTGCGAATTTAGTACAATAAGTCACCTATTAGTTAGTAATGGTTTAAAACAATGGTCACATTCTAATTGTATTACTTGCATCTATGGACTTGGTAACAATGTAGTAAACTATGCTATTTTTTCATCTCATCAATTAAACAAATTCTTAACATTTGTTTTTTAGAAAATCACTAACTTGATTCAAATCATAAATCCTTATTCTTAACTCTAAACATAGACTTACATAAGAAACCTAATGAAGAGGATCATAATTGTGAAAATAATCTAATTTTGATTAACCAAAATTAAATTCTTCTTAAATGACTTAAAAAAGGGTTTCAACCTCCTCTATAATAATTAAAATAATAAGGTAGGGGTGACATGGGTGTCGAGGGTGGGGGAGGTGATTTATGCTCTCGATGGACATAAAGTGACATAGTATGCATGGGGCCTTGACATGCTTACAACAATGGCGTTAAAGACTTGACCAAGGTCACTAGGAAGACCATAACAATTATTGAGATTCATCTCTAGTTATCAATGTTTTAACATCATAAAGGGACAATGGTGCTCCATCCTTGGCTAGACGTATTTAAAAAAAATAGGCCTTGATCCATCATTTTTCTTAGAATAATTTCTATCACTTTTCTTAGAATCATTTCTATCACATTCTTCGAGTAAATAACTACAACATAGACACCATGGAAAACTAAGGGGTATCCCTTAATGAGGACACATTGAAAGAATGGGTATGGAGGGGACCTTTGTGAGACTATTTTTCATACCATAATGCAATATCCAATATAGTTTTGGAGCTTAGGGAGGGATGAACTTCATTCATACTTTTGTTTCATCACTTTCAAAATCCATTCAATATATTGGGAGGAGAATTAGAGGCTCCCACATCCTCCTTTATCCTTTGTGAATACAATGGAAGGAGGCCTTCAAATTTGCCCCTTTATGAATCATTCTTCCATATCAACCTTTATTGGAAAGAGTAGAACCGTGCCCCCTCTGCTTATTTTGATCAATATCTATATAATTTTAAGTCGTTAATGGGGATATCCTCCTACAAATAGTTATTCTTGCTATTACCTCCCACTTGAATCTATCTCATTGTGTGAATTGGCCCACTTACAGGCTGGAACAACCATAGAACATTAGGGTTTCTTTTGACTAGTTGTATCATCCTTTTTTGGCACTATCCCTTCCTTGGGTTGGTGGAAAATTGAACATGGATCCTCATTGTTTCAATTGTAAAGTGGAGGGGAAAATGGCATAACTCCAATGCACATCCCATCACAATTATAGTAGAGTTGATGTTGTTTTTCCCTTGATAGACCAAGCTATGAGAATAGTGTTTGAGGTTTGTACAACAAACTAAACATAGTAGTTTGAACAACATGGTACCTTGGTTGAATGAGGTCCATAATTATATTCAACATGTAAAGTGTTGTTGACGCTTGAATTCATTAGGACCAAAACGACAACCTCACAAGGATGTGAATCCCCCTGCGTTTTTATAGAGCTGGTACTCCTCTTTTGATTTTCTTGACATTTTTAAATATTCAAAATGTTGGACTTGACAAAAGTTTGTCGCAGTAATTCAAAGAAACAAAAATATTACAATAAAATAAAGGGGAAAATGATTTTGTTTTCTTTTAAAGGAAAGTCCCCGAGAAAGAAAATAAAATAAGAAATTTTTTCTCACATCCATCATAGTTTAGGATAGAGATTTCTGATCACACAAAAATAAAAAGAATATGATCCGCATGCACAAGAGAACTTTAACATAGTGGATACATGGGAAGCTCAAATAAAGATAATGATAGATCAACCTCAAATAATTTATATTCTAAAAACAGGGTTACAAAGCACAATCGAGATTGTTCCCAAAGTAGTTCTCTTGAAATTTCCAAAACTATTCTTGAAATTGTAAATGTGTTTGTCTTAAAGACTGGGATTGGGACTCCCGTAGACCATTAAGCAAATAAATATAAGAAATAAGATTTTAGAAAGAGGACGGTGGGTGGTGGAAAGATCAACAAGACCTGATAAGAAGAACAAAGGAGTTATCAGTCTTTAGTTAAACCTTTCTAGTGAAAGAGGTGGAATAACTAGATGAAAGACTTGATAAAGAAAGAAGAATGTGATCAACGTAAACTTACTATGATGGTCGCTCGTCTGTTCATTTGCTTGCCAATTTCCTTTTATTGTTTTCATCAACAGTTACATGAACTGTCTCAACTACTTCTTGCCCTTCATGTGTCAGTTTGTTGATAGCCTTCTTGAACCACTCTTCGATGTAATTTTTAATAGGTGCCACATTGATTTCATGCCAGATTTTAATATTGAACAACTCACCCTCCAAGTCACGGAGATCAATGAAAATGCCATGTAATATTTCTTCAATATCTTGGTTTTTTATGGAATAATCTATTATCCAGTTATCTATGGAATTCTCATCATATAGAACTATGCCATAGAATTTTTCAATTGATAATGCTTTAAAAATATCAACCTACTCATCGCACCATTGTTTTGTTAGGAACAACGAGTTGAGGATCAACTTGGGATCTTGGACCTCGTTGGTTCTTCCATCTAGGTCCACCTCCGTGAGCCTTTTGAATATCTCTTCTCTCCTTTTTATGGCTTGGCTACACGCTTGAACGATGTTGTTCAAGTTATTTATTTTCTATTTCCAACAGGCATTCAACTACTTGATTTGACTTTGAGAGGGAAGGTTATCCTCTCTTCTCTTAAGCTCTGACATGTTAGTAACTTTAATACCAAAGGGTACCACTACACCAAGGTAGAAACCTTCTTCATTTTTTAGATCGAATTGTAGATATTCAAGAAAGGCATGCGCCCTCGAGCCAAAAGAAATCATGCTCTTTGAAATTTCCCAAGCTTTAGTAATCCGTTCCATTCTTTTCTTGATATTATTCTCCATGTAACTCCTGGCTGATGTGAGTAAGCTTGAGGATCATTTTATTCTGGCTGTGGATGTGGCTGGTCCGACAATTTCCAAAGGGGTGGCAAGGAGTGGAAGAGGCATCAAAGTCTCTTCAAGTTCCTTAATCCTTTCCTTCAACTTTGTATTTTCTACTTCGAGACTGCCAATGGAATCATCCAATGCATCATCGATGGTTCTATGGATTCTAGATACTTGGGAAGGCCGCATATTCTTTAGGTTAACCTCTGAACGAGATTTCCTCTTTTTATTCTTCACATCACTCTTCTCAATAATTAAATTTTAAGATTTGTTGTCAAAGGAAACACTCTAAAATACAAATGATTCTTCTTCATCAACTATCTCATTCTCAATAATTTCCAACGACTAGCTCTGGTGGGCTGCGCCTCCTGGTTGGTCAATGTAAGGGAACATATTCTCAATGTTAGCTTCGAGCTCCATATCCTTTTGATAGAAGCTATTGTTGTCACTTACGACGCGATGCTCTTCTTCCTCATGTACAATATTCTTCCTCTTCTTCTTCAGAGGAATTTTATGGGAGATTTCAATTTTTCTTGGAGGGGGGTTCTTGTCTCCTCCTTCGCCTAAACTACTGTTGGTTACCTTTTTATATGGGTGGGTCGTTGGAGAACTTCTCCAAGGTGTTGAAGTCTTGGGAGTAAAAATTGGGGACTGGGCACTCTTCTCGCTAGGATATTTTTCTCTTTGTTTATACAATTCATTGGTACTAAGTATCGTCTCAAAGTCACCAACAGTGTGGGTAGGAATACTCAGGTTATTATCTTCTTCTTCTCCTAGAATGGTATGGATAAAGGAACTGCTAAAACTCAATTTTAACATATGTTCCAAAAATATTCCATTAGGGTCAAACCCTCTAATATTTTCAACGTACTTGAGATTCAAGTTGTGGAAGTGGTTAGCAAATTCATCAATTTTGTTCATATTTTTGAATACAAAATCCCCAACTTTCCAAGGCAATGGTATAAATTGCTTTTTGATTTTTCATGAAAAAAATGTAGCCAAAAGTTATATTGCCTTGCGAATTCTGTGATAAACATTTAGTCATATATATGGCATGGAAGAAAGGAAGGATTTTCCTTAGAACCGAAAATCATGATGACATTGTAATTCTCCATTTGTTTCAAAGTCCCCTTTCTATCCAAGAATTTACTGTTGATGATTGTCGCTATGTGAGACATTCTCCATCTTACAAACCTATGAGATGTGGATCATTACAGCTATGTGAGTCTTTCTCCAGCTTACAAACCTAAGAGAAATCCCCTAACAAGGGTACATGGTTCCTACCTGAGACAGATATGGAATGTAGAGATGACCTCTTCCATTCAGAGAGTTGAGAAGAACTTCAGATGATTATCCAGTGGGAAAGGCAATTTGTTGAGTTAGATGTGCTTGTGGCTGAGCATAAGGTGAACGTGTGGAATCCGAAAGTGCTAGGTTCATCGTCATGTGAACATTAATGAAGATGATGTATTAGCCTCCTCTAAGAAACATAGTTGACGAGAAACTCCAGATGATTCTCCTGTGTGAGGCAGTGGGAAAGTAGATCTGTACAGTGGACGTGCCTGTGGACGAGCACAAGTGAACGTGTGAAGATCTGGTTCTTCTGTGTAATGCAGTGAGCCAGAGATATGGACATCCCTATGGATGTGCCTCTAGTGGATGAGCACTAGTGGGTGTATAATATCCCTTTCTATATTGTTCAAGAGTCAGAATTGCATGTAAACCTAATTGTAATGTAAAGGGTACATGTTGGCCCCACCTTAATGTGACTAGTAATTAATGTAAAAGATAATTAATCTGCTTAGTATTAATTATATTATAAGCTAGTGAGGTCGGCCCTGTTTTGTCGATAGACACTTCTGTTGATAGGTTCAATTTAGTATAAGTAAAGGTAGATTCCCCATTGTGGAATCATATCTCTCACATGAGTTTGGAAATTTCAGCAAGTATATCTCCTTGGGAAAAGCGCACACCTCTCTTGGGCACTAGTCTTCTAGGGTTTGAGCACCCTCTTATGTGCTAGGTCTTATTGGTGGTGAAGGTATTTCTCTTGAAGAATATAGCAAAGGATTTGGCTGGGTTTTCTTCCCTTGTTGAGAAGGGTTTCCCAGGATACTTGTGTTCTTGTGCATGGTGTTTCTTCTTGTGATCTTGGTTGCTGCAACATTATTGTTTATGGTTAAGTGAAATGCTAAAAATGGAATGAAATTCATGCTTAACCTAGCTTTTGAAAAATCAACATGGTATCAGAGCATGGTACAAACAACTTTCATCCATCCTCTATCGCTTCTGCAGAAACCGTACGACCCTCCTAGGGTTCCTAGAAAATCCGTATGACCTGCTCTTATGGAAGTTTTCAACACTTGACACTTGGACATTGGGGATAAAAAGGGCATAGGAGTGTATGACCTCCTTCAGTTCACCTCCAACAAGCTTCATATCAAAATTCTGAGCATTTTTAAATTTTGGCCGTAGGGTTTCACCAATTTCCGCAAAAATTTCAGTATTAGGGTTTCTGCAAACTCATTGAAGGATATCTTCAGCTCACCAGTGTCCTCTCATCTTTCAAAGGCTTATTGTTGGAAATCATAAGTACAACAAAACCTAAAAGCACTAGCCTAGCCTAGCCATTAGGTTTTCTAGCCCATTTGACAAAGGGTTGTGAAGAACCTAAAATTATGATGAACAAAACTGTGATGGAAGTTAAGCTTGATGGATCAAACAAATTCAAGTTTCTGGAAGAAAAGACTTCAAAGGAAGACTTATTGTGGGTAATACAAAAATGTGTCACTGTGACATACCTCCTTCATGAAGATTTCAAGAGGACAAAGATCATCCAAGAGCCATTGAAGAAATCATATCATCACCCCCATATATGCAGTTGTATATATATTATGTGTATCATTGTCATGATGGAAATTGCAGGAGGAAGGAACCTTTTGCTGAAGTCATGGATCCAAAGAGATATTAGTGTATTCAGAGGAACAACACACTCAAAGTGAAGAATCAAGGTATGATGGTTGACATTGTCATTCCTCTAACCTATATTTCTAAAGTTTTCTACATTACAAGTAGGTGTTGTAGTTGTGACAACAATCCTTAAATTGATTTAATTCTAGAGATGCACTCATTATTATCCTTTAGGAGATATTCTTGTTCTAGTTCCTCTTGTTTTCTTGTTCCAAATAGGTTAAAAATAAAGGAATATGTTTATCCTTCAGAGGGAGCCACTTGACTCAGAGGAAGTCAAAACTAATTGAGAAAAAAGAAGAATAGAACTATCATTGGGGCAACCAATAATACATGATTATAATCTTTCTATGATTCTATGGGCAGAAGCATGCATGAAACAATATATGTTCAGAACAAGAGTCTTCACCAGACCTTGAAAAACATAAATCTCAAAGCATTCTTCACCGGAATGAAGCCCAAGATTGAATAATTCAGGTTATTTGGGTGCCGAGTGTATTTTCATGTACCCAAAGAGAAGAAGTCCAAGCTAGATCCTTTAGAAAGAAAAGACACAATGAATATTCAAGGACATTCCAAATCGACATCCCTAGTTAGAGACAGATTGAGACAAGAAAATACATTGTCCTTGAAGAAGAGATAGTCTTTCAAAGATCCAGAGAATCTTAGATGGAGATTGACAACAAGACAATACCTTCTCCCCCTTCAGCAGTTCAGAGGGAGACATACATTATTCCAGTTGATCCAGTTTTTCCAGTTTTTCCAGTTGATATGTTCATAGATATTGCAGTAGGGCATAAAAGTCCTACCTAGACTCACTCTGCAAGAGGCATAGAAACATACAAGCCTCTCAAGGCACATCTCGAGAAAGAAAAAGAGATTTTCGAGCTATCCTTCAGTCATGATCCACCTTATTGATGTTGAGCCTCCTTGTCTTAGAGAAGCAACATGAGAACATGTATGGAAAGATTCCATAACAAAAGAATACCTGTATATCTTAAATAATTATGTATAAGATATTATTCAGGGACCAGAAGAGAAGTCTGTAGTAACTTCCAAGTGGATCTATAAGATCAAGCATGCAGCTGATGGAAGTGTCAAGAAATAAAAAACAAGATCTATAGCCAGAGGTTTCTCACAAACATAGGGACTTTTCTATGATGAGACATTTGATTCAGTAAACCCGATACACTTCCATCCATGAGTTGGAAACTATATCAGATAGATAGATTCCTGATGAGTTTGGATTTCAACAAGAGTGTTGCTGATCCAAACCTATATTATTACAGTGTTGGCGACGAGAGCTTGATTTTTATGACTTATTCATAAAGACTTGTTGTTGGATACAAGTAATCCTTGACTTCTGAATTCGAGATGAATAATCTGAGTATGATGCACTACTTCTTGGGACAAGAAGTATGACAGACCAATGAGATTTTCCCAATTCAAGGAAAATATACAGTGATAATATTAAAGAAGTTCAATATGACAGAATGAAAAATCCATCGTGATGGATTTAAAATAAAAATATTGATGATGATTCAGACGAGACTGATCCACAACTGATTGGATCACTGATGTATCTAGTTAACACCATGCTTGATTCATGCCATGCAGTGAATTTTCTTAGTCATTTCATGAGTCAATCGCAACAGACTCACTAGACAAAAACAAAACATGTATTGATATATATACGAGACAAAGTTGGATATGGCCTGAGATATGCCTCCATTGTGAACTTGAGTATGCAGGATATGCCGATTCAGATTGAGAAGAAAGTACAGTGGATCAGAAGAGAACATCCAGTTGTTGTTCTACCATGAAGGTTTCCATGGTTTCCTGATACAACATGAAACAAAACTCTGTGGCCTTGGGTACTACAGAGGCAGAGTATATAGAATCGAGTGTGCAAAGCAATGTGGCTTCACAAGCTTTTGACATATTTACTTGACCATGAGACAGATCCTATGATGATAAACAAGAGCCATGTGTCAAGCTCTTTGAGAACCCAATGTTTCCTGATGGATCGAAACACAATGAGATGAAATATCCTTATATCAAGAGATATGATGCAGAGGAAAATCATACACATGCAGTACCTTCCTACACATGAGCAGATTGTAGACATCTTCACCAAACTAACTTGATGAAGAAATCCTCCCTAGTTGAGAGGGAGTGTTGATGACTCTGGCCAAGACAAAATTCAAAGTACATTCATGTGAGACTTGGAATGATGAAGAATGCCTGCCTAGCTGAGAGGTAGTGTTGATGATTGCAACTATGTGATACATTCTCCAGCTTACAAACCTATGAGATGTGGATTATTCCAGCTACATGAGTCTTTCTCCAGCTTACAAACCTGAGAGAAATCCCCTAACAAGGGTACATGGTTCTTACCTGAGATAGAGCTGGAACGTAGAGATGACCTCCTCTGTTCATAGAGTTGAGAAGAACTCCATATGATTATCCAGTGGCAAAGCCATTCTGTTGAGTTAGACGTGCATGTGGATGAGCACAAGGTGAACATGTGAAATCCCAAAGTGCTGGGTGCATCATCATGTGATTAGAAATGAAGATGATGTATTAGCCTCCTCTAAGCAACAGAGTTGACGAGAAACTCCAGATGATTCTCCTATGTGAGGCAGTGGGAAAGTAGATCTGTAGAGTGGATGTGCCTGTGGATGTGCACAAGTGAACGTGTGCAGATATGGTTCTTTTGTGTAATGTAGTGAGCCAGAGATATGGACATCCCTATGGATGTGCCTCTAGTGGATGAGCACTAGTGGGTGCATCAGATCCCTTGCTATATTGTTCAAGAGTCAGACTTTCCTATAACCCTAATTGTAATGTAAAGAATACAGGTCGGCCCCACCTTAATGTGACTAGTAATTAATGTAAAAGATAATTAATCTGGTTAATATTAATTATATTATAAGATAATGAGGGTGGCCCTGTTGTGCCAATAGACACTTCTATTGACAGGTTCAATTTAGTATAAGTGAAGGTAGATTCCCCATTATGGAACCATATCTCTCACACGAGTTTGGAAATTTCAGCAAGTATATCTCCTTGGAAAAAATGCGCACCTCTCTTGGGCGCTAGTATTCTAGAGTTTGAGCACCCTCTTGTGTGCTAGGTCTTATTCGTGGTGAAGGTATTTCTCTTGAAGAATATAGCAAAGGATTTGGATGGGTTTTCTTCCCTTGTTGAGAAAGGTTTCCCATGATAATTCTTGTGTTCTTGTGCATGGTGTTTCTTCTTGTTATCTTGGTTGCTGCAACATTATTGTTTATGGTTAAGTGAAATGCTAAAAGTGGAATGAACTTCATGCTTAACCTAGATTATGAAAATCAATATTTACTAGCTTGAGCAAATATTCTTGGGGTATCTTGTCCAAACAATAACCCTTTAAAAACTGAGGCAGAGTGGTTGAAAACTTCATAAAAATGCAGGGAACCTTTGTGCCTCCATAACGATTGGTACCAAAAGGTCACAGGGTCGAATTCACAATTCACCTTTTTGAATATAGATAATTTAGGAAACTGACAACAACATGCTATCACGAAAACCAAATAAGAAGACATAAATAATTTCTTATCCTTTTTATATTGAGACAATTGGGAAGAGATTTCAATGGAAATCAACTTCCCCCAATCGAAAATGGCCTGCCCCTTGAAGGTAAAATATAAGATGTAACGAATCATATGGTAAATGCTAGCAACATTTTCTTGGCCCATAACTCTGGTAAATAACCAGACATTTTCCCGAAACAAGTTTTTGAACAAGATGAACTACAGTATTGTAATATCCTTAGGGATGGCAGTGGGATTCTCCAAGAATTATGGTAAGAGATCCAAGCCGTTGCCTTGTTTTTTCAAAATTTCTCTGCAATCTTCACCTTTGAAGGTGAGCGTTGGCTCTGGGAGTCTCAGCATCTTACAAAATACTTGAGGCGAAAGAATAACGAGAGAATGGTCTTGGAGTGTAATTAACCGCTAGCTTGGTATGTATTTCTCGGCGCACCATGCAACCAATTCCTTGTAGTCAAAAACTTCAGGAACACAACCCGCATGTGCAATTTCAGACGTCCAAATTACTTCCTTCTAAGCAGAAGGGGATGAATAATAAGAGTATGCTCTAGACCATTGAAAATTCTGATCCTTTTGTCCAAAAATATTCAAGGTATCTTGATAGAACTATTTTCAAGCTGCTGCTACCATGAGTTGACGACATCATTCTTTTTGATCCAGATAATCTTAGAAACGGGCACTTGAGAGATAATCTATAATATTCTGCAAAGCATGCTTTAATGTGGTTTAATGAAGAAGTTCTTCGAGCCCTTCACCTATTAATGACAATCTTTACGAGACCTGCATAATGAGTTATTAGCATTAAACCATACTAAATGTGGATTGGGAAAAACAAGAAGGTGGCGGGGATGAACATGAGCGGAATAGGATTTGAGACTTTTGTGAACCTGCCAACCTGGGAACCCACCAACCCGTGAATGGAGAAGGTCAAAAAATGGATAAGTGTTGTGAGGTGGTTGTACGAACTCATCATAAGAGAAATGAGATACTTGGATGCTCGGGGAGTCCGGGGTCAAAATGTAGATCATGGATATTTTTTATGAAAAATGTATATCACAGAACATGGGATATGAGAGTTTGACCCCTCCAACCTGGGAACCTGTGATTGCAAAAACGACTAAGTATGGGATAATGTGGCGGTTGGATAGACTTGATATGTGAGAATGCAGATTGGAGATGAGGATTCACGAGTCTTCCACCTCGGGAACCCGTCATTATGAAAAAACAACTAAGTATAGCACTAGAAAGGGAGAATAAAAGGGAAAAATTAATAGGGGAAAATGGGTAAGTATAAAAGAGGGAAAAGAAGGGGAGAAAAGAAGTTGGGAAAATAGAAAAGGGGAGAGAAATTTCAGAAGAGGGAATTGATATCAACAACAGGATCCAAATGTGGGATGATGAACCCCTTTGGGTTGTCAAGAATCCATAAGCTCTCATGACCAGATGCTTCCTCCCATTGGGATGTGGAGTCAGAATAATAATACACAAACTGAAAAATAAAATTATGTACATTGAGAAATGAGAAAGCCTTAAGAGAATAAACCTTTCAAATGTTGCCTGTTGACGGGCATCATCAACCTTTTACCCTTCATGTATTGGAGCATAATCCCAAGATCTTCTCGATGACATATTTTCCGATCCAGAGTGCTTCAAACTTTGTATGCATGGACTGTTTCTCCTTGGACTTGTTCCAAAGTAACACCAACTCTCCTTTCTGGAAATTCTTTAAAGTTGTGCTCTGATCAAAATATATTTTGATGCTCTGTTGCCTCTAATAAGTTTGATTCAACACTTTTCTTCGTTCTTCCTCCAACTTCAACAACTGATTGATTCTCCTTTGAATGGGTGAACTGTCTTCTATATCTTCGATATTTACCAAAAAAATCAACGCATTGAGCTCAAGGCTAATCAACATTTTTGCCTCTTTCCCATAAACCAATAGATATGGAGACATCCTTGTGCTATCCTTCAGGGTTTCTTTGCTCGCCCATAATGTATTCGTCAACTTCAGATGCCAATTCCTTTGGTTTCTATCAACGATTTTCTTCAGTATCTGGACAAGTGTTTTGTCTATGGATTGAGCAAGGCCATTACCTTGTGGATAATAATTTGATGATTGACCCATGATGATTCCATATTGTCCGCAAAACTCTGTAAACTTTGACCCGATGAAGATCGAACCATTGTCTATGATAAATTTATCCGGGACACCAAATCTCAATAGAATGTTGTCTTTGAGGAATTTAATTAGTTCTTCAACATCAACCTTATTTAATGCCACCACTTCTGGCCATTTCGTGAAATAATTTGTAGTTGTTAGAATGTACATATGCCCCTTGCTAGACTTGGGATTAATTGGCCCAACAACATCAAGTGCCCATTGGGAAAACAATTCTTCTACCACAATGGGATGCAAAAGCATCGCATATTTCTTCATTTTTCCTGAAAACAACTGGCATGACAAACACTTTCTTATTGTGGCATACAAATCTTTGAAGATTCATGGCCAATAAAATCATGCTCTGATTATTTTATGGGCGGTTGCAATAGGTGAAAAGTGTCCACCACATATTCCCTCATGGAATTCTCTGATTAGTTCTTGGGCTTGATTTTCATCGACGCATCTTAGCAATATACCATCATAATTTCTTCTGAACAATATGTCAGCAATCAACACATATTGATTTGCCTTCATCTTCAGTGTCCTTCACTCCTTAAGATTCATGGTGAGAAGAAATTGTCGAGACCTTAAGTAGAATATAATATCTCCGTACCATTCTGAATCAACTAATGGTTCTTCGACTGAGATTGAAATCATCCCATTGATCGAATCCCCATTCACGATGAGCTTGAATAAACCTTGTCCTTTGATTGCCTTTAAATGTTTAATCTCGATATCATATGTTGATATTGAGAAGGGGGTGAATCAGTATCAAGTACAATTTAAAACCTTTTTCAACTTATACTTAAGCCATTCAATTATATCCAATGAGAAATGAACAATAGTATAAGAGTTACACCGATACACCACAATACACCATGCACAATATATGAGAAATAATCAATAGTTATTGTTCAAGGGAAGTAATGACTTCCAAAGGTAGCTACAACTTCCAAATGTAAAGGGAGGGATAAAAATCCAAGAGGAAGATACAATACTCCAATATTAAGAGAGATTTGAACTCTCCATCCTTGCCCCTTCCTTCCACCCAAGAATATATGCGAGATAATAAAACTTTACATTAAATCATCACCATGAACCAATCATCACATAGAACCTGATAATGCTTCCTGAGACTTATTCAATTTCTGCAATTCTTCAATTCTTGGAGTACTCTGATCCTATAGATAATATTACTCAATGTATTCTTTGAAACTCCTCCAATTTTCACTCCTTGAATCCTCCCCAAAAAGAGGTTATAGAAAGAATGGTAGACTTTATTCAATTCTGGTCTATTCAGGAGAGTGAACTTGCA
>JASDQU010101793.1:21455-39384 GCA_032191745.1 Picea mariana | reverse complement strand
CCCCTTCCTTCCACCCAAGAATATATGAGAGATAATAAAAATTTACATTAAATCATCACCATCAACCAATCATCACATAGAACCTGATAATGCTTCCTGAGACTTCTTCAATTTCTGCAATTCTTCAATTCTTGGAGTACTCTGATCCTGTAGATAATATTACTCAATGTATTCTATGAAACTCCTCCAATTTTCACTCTTGAATCCTCCCCAAAAAGAGGTTATAGAAAGAATGGTAGACTTTATTCAATTCTGGTATATTCAAGAGAGTGAACTTGCACATAATGCCCCACGCTCAATAATTAACATCCGATTTGGAAACTCACGCACAAGAAACTACACTCTGTACTCTTTCAAATTAAATTCATCCCACTTCATTTGGATTCTCAATGAAGAAGTTATGACTTCTTTACCCGGAACACATGTTTATTGACTAGCTACATGACTGGTCACAAACCCTATCTTCCACAGAGTGTATCTCCGTAATTATAGCGAATCAATAGTTGGAATTTTTACCAAAGGTACCTTGATATGTCTTCTCAATACCATAGCGATTTCACCATCTGAATCATTTTAGAAAAAAAGTTATAACAAAAATGGTAAGATGACCTGAAAATAACATGCCTTAGAACACACCACCAAAATACTTCATCCTCCCTTGAAATTCGACCTTCTTTTCTTCTTATTACCTCTGAAATTCGACTTGTATCAAATGAATGTATAATGATGTTTATTTATACCATTTATGTCACTTCCTTTTAACATTAGGGCCTACCTGACACTTTCTTATTTTGTAATTCTTTTCTTTAATTATCTTCAGGGCCTACATGTACTTCCTTCTTCAATTCACTTTGTCATCTTCAAAAATTTATTTCTCCTCAACCATGAGGATCCACGTGACATGCCACATACCACTGGAAACAACATGATGTATCCTATCCATCCATGGGTGTTGCATCTGCATGGGCATTTTCCTTCATGTCCAAATACCTTCATCAATCTTGTGGTCCAAAACCTATGACTAGGGTTGACATCAATGACAACAACCAATCTTCCAACATCATATTCTTGTATATTTTCGAACCAGTTAGCCCATTTTCCTTCTCTCAAATGTTGATTTAGAAGCATCTTCATTGGTGATGAGGGAACATAAGCAGTAATATGAGAGTTTAATATATACATCCAAAAGTACTCTACTTCTCTTACAAGAGCCAAGGTTTGCTTCTCTAGTTCTGAATACCTCAACTCATAGTCGTGTAGGATTTTTCTCATAAAACTTATTGGGAGTTCTTCTCCTTTGCTATTTTTCTGAGTGAGAATGGATGCAACAATTGTCTCTTTAGCAAATGAATAGATAATGAAGTCTCTTTGGAAGTCTAGACTGACGAGGATAGGAGCAATGGTGATTGCTACTTTGATATTGTTGAATGCCTCATGAGTATCTATTGTCCATTCAAACCTCTGCTCCTTTTTCAACAAAAAATTGGTTGGCTTTACGATGCTTGTGTAGTCAGGAACAAATCTTGGCACAAAATTGATTTTGTTGAAGAATGACTGGACTCCCTTCTTGGATGTCAGGGGGTTGAGCTTGTTTATTGCTTTAACTCTTTCTGGATCTATGTAAATCCCTTCCTTGCATACAATATGGCCCAACAATTTGCCTTGAGTTAAACACACAAGCATTTCTTTGGATTCGGAGAAACACCATATAATCTACATCTTTCAAAAACCTTTCTCAAATGATGGATATGATCTTCCCTTTTCTTTGACTGCACCATCAAGTCATCTTGATAGTCTGCCATAACTTTCCTATCAACCCACTAAATGCATGATCCATGGCCCTTTGGAATGTGGCTCCGACATTCTTCAAACCAAAGTGCATTCTAGCATATGCATATTTCTCCCATGGTGTGATAAATGTTGTTTTTTCCCTATCTTCCTCGACCACCAAGACTTGGTTATATCCAGAGAAACCATCCAACATGGACATGTAGGATGATCTAGTAACTTGCTATAGAAGAAACTCCATATTAGGCAAAGGAAAATTATCCTTTATGCTTGCTTTGTTAAGGTCTCTGAAGTCAACACACATCCAAATTATCCATTATCTAATGGGATAAATTATCCATGCCTTCTTCAATTTCTCCAATTCAATTTTTACCAGAGGTTTCAGCTTGGGATTCATCATCCTTATTTTTTGTTTTACTGGCTTTGCTTCTTCCCTCAAAGGAATGATATAATAGAATATAGTTTTATCGTAATATTTCAAATCATCATAGGTCCAAGTGAACACATCAATATATTCCTTGAATAATGAAACATATTGGTTAACCTCTTTAGTGGTGCAATCAACTCCCATGTTGACATATTTTGAGGAATTGTCAATTCCAATATTGACTTTTCTCGTTTCTTGCACTTTTCGAACTGAAACTTATTCAAGGAGATTCTTGAAATGATCGTCTTTTGTAAACAAAGATTCAACTTGTATACCATATTTTGGGACAACAAACGAGCGATCGTCTTCTCCATCATCATCGTTTAAAAAATTTTTTTCCAGCTGTTCATCGTTCTCAAATACTTTCAAGTACTCAATGTTATCAGGCACAGATGGTTGAAAATATCTTTCTACTTGGAAATACATTTTTCTTTGGACATTGTCTGGGTCTAACAATGAGGTCACCAAGGCTAGTGAATTGGCCTTGTGATTCTTGTCTCTTGGAATGAAATAAATGTTGAAGGAATTGAAAGATTCCATCAACTCGTTAACTCTTTTGAAATACAACTTAAGTCTTTCCTTTTTGATTTTATACGTCTGGGTAACCTGATTGATGGCCAACTCTGAGTCTCTAGATACAACAAGATTTTCTATTTTCATTTCCTGTGAAATGATCATCCCTTGAATCAAAACTTCATATTTTGCCTCATTATTTGTGCATGAAAATTCTAGTCTTACAACATGGGGATGCATAGTCTTACTTGGACTCAAAAGAACAATTCCAAATCCATTTCCATATTTTTAACAGGCTCCATCGAATGACATCCTCCAATAGCCTTCAAACAAATACTCTTGATTCTCCACGCCTTGAAATTGCTCTAGGCTTTCGTTGTGCTCCATGTCTAGGATAACATAGTTTCCAATCTCGACATCTATATAATATTCCATCAATTCATTTTCATTCTTCTTGAAAGAGAAGGGTTTTTTAGGTTCACGGGGTACTTTAATCATTACTCCCTCTTTTCTTGGTAGCATCATACAACTTTCGTCATTCATTATATATCCACCGATCATGGATGTCCAGTCTCTTCCCAACACAACTCCATATGTTGGAGGGAGGCCTACCACAATAATATTGAAAACTATAATGATATGGGGGGCTACTGTAATCCAAGCATAAAAATCCTTGATTTCTCTGTACGCTGACACTTTTCTAGAATCAATCGCATATATGCTTTCACCGGTTTCATAATACTTAGTGCAACTCATGCCCAATGCCTCCATGACCGCAAGTAGCATTGTATTATTTGTCGGGCCAATGTCAACTAAACAATTATGTAGTGAAACATCATGATTTTCAATCGAGATATAGAAGGGTGGAATTTTACCACTCAACTTGGCAGTTGATGGGATCTGGCTTTGTTTTGGACTAGTAACGACAACTTCGATTCTTTCAGATGGATCATCCAATAACTTCAAAATATTCTGTCTTTGCTGGGGAATCTTCACCACTTCCATAAAGGGAAAAGTTATCCTCAATTTACTTAGGTCCTCCATGACATTGTACGTCATTTGAGTGGATCTTGACACCATGTGTTTCCTTTTAGTTTCGTTTCCATCCATCACTTTCTCATTTGTTTTTTCTTTTTCCTTTTCTTTTTGTTTTTCCTTGTCAGAGTGGCCTTTAGTTTTGGGTCTATTTATAGATCCTATTGTCTGGGTGACATTTTATTGTGAGTTGGGATCGTTGTCACCCTCTCCAAATATATACATGGACGTCTCACATCTGTCCATTTGCACAATTTTAGAGCTTTTATCATGTGAGTAATAATTTCCTTGCTCAATTAATTTCTCGTCATAAACATCATTCAAAACAATTGCGCTTGGAGTAGGATGTTTGGGAACCCTTGTTCTTTGTGGGTTATCCATGTTCTCAAACGTCACTGTGTTTTCAGGGTGAGGGTTCCTCCTTTGCTCTGGGATTGGAATTCTTGGGTTTGGCATGTAATTGTCTCCCCTTCGCAGTCTGGTTATCTTGTTATGCATTTGTTTGAAGGTTCTATTCATCTATGTAATTTCAGTTCTTTTCTTAGTTTCCTGCACCGCCACAATGTCAACCTTCACGTCAGGTATGGTCCCCTTGAAAAATCCTCCTCTCGCCATTTGACTCTGAGCCACTTGAGGCTTGGATTCCTCGTTTTATCTTGAAATGGAATCTCCTTGGTTATCAATAAGTAATCCTCCCAACTGCCTTTGTACTCTTCCCAGTATAATATTGGGGTCGACACCCGTTTCAATCATAATTTCTTCCATCTCAGTAGCTTTAGTCATTGCCTCCTCCAAAGTATCCATTTGGTATGTTCCGATGACATATTTTAAATTCGGGGGCATTGCATTCTTATAAAAACCAAGAATGACTGGGTCATTTTGTATTTTATCTTATGGAATTCTACTCAAGGTCTTATTGAACTTGAGATAAAAATCTCGTATCTTTTCGTTCTTCCTCAACCCAATCTGGGTGAAATCGATGAGGAGGGTATGCTAAGTAATTGGAGGGGAAAACATAGCCAGGAACATAGATTCGAGGTCGTTAAATGAGAGAATGGATCTACTGGGCAACGTTGTATACCATTCATATGCTCTTTCTGATAATGCTTGCAGAAACAACCTTATTATGACATTGCCATATCAACACGATGAAAATCACAAACATCAAGAAATAAGTGCAGATGCCTCTTTGCATCAATTGCTCCATCTCCAGAAAATTACTTTAAGGTTCCCTTAGGGAGAACATGGATCTCATGTTGCTCACCTATAATATTAAGAGGGGAATCTCTTACCCTCCTTCTATTTTTAAATCCTAGGATTCCTTGATTTCTTGCAACATCTCTTCCACCTCCTTGTCTCTCCTCATGATGCTTGTCTCAGGGTTGTTCGTCTCTCGCTACCATGTCTGGAGAGATTCCAGGAATATGATTTTCACTTCTTAAAATACATATCTACTTTCTTTTACTTCTAGTAATGGGTCCCTTATATTCGTCCAACTTCAATTCTGACCTTGTTCTTCTGCTTCTCTAGCTAGTCTTTGATTTATTTGGCCTTTTCATTCTTCTCTCCTTTGTCTCTAGAGGATTTCTCTTTCTTATTCTTGGACCAAGGTTTTCCACGACCTTTCTAAATCTTCACAGGTCTAGGCCTTGATATTACTAAGTTGTATAACTGATGCAAAATGCTTCGTTGATTATTCAATCCAATTTCCAAATGGGGCTGATTACCTTGCGGTAAAGTCATATATTCTTTCAAAAACACTGGGTCAGGTTCCAAATTTTTAGTTCATTTCCCAAGTATGGTTGCCAAAAATGTTGACGCTTGAATCCATTAGGACCGAAACAGAAACCTCACTAGGATGTGAATCCCCCTGCGCTTTTATAGAGGTGGTACTCCTCTTTTGATTTTCTTGAGATTTTTAAATATTCAAAATGTTGGACTTGACAAAAGTCCGTCGCAGCAATTCAAAGAAACAAAAATATTACAATAAAATAAAGGGGAAAATGATTTCTTTTAGAGGAAATTTCCTGAGAAAGGACCAGGAACCGAACACATTCACACATTTAAAGCAAATAAGAAAAATTTCATCACATCCATCATTTTTTAAGATAAAGATTTCTAATCACATAAAAATAAAAAGAATATGATCCTGATGCACAAGAGAACTTTAACATAGTAGATTCATGGGAATCTCAAATAAATATAATGATAGATCAACCTCAAATACTTTATATTCCAAAAAAAGGGTTACAAAGCACAATCGAGATTGTTCCCAAAGTAGTTCTTTTGAAATTTCCAAAAATATATAGTTTATTACATTTTCTTGAAATTGTAAACGTGTTTGTCTTAAATACTGGGATTGGGGCTCCTGCGGACCATTAAGAAAATAAATACAATAAATAAGATTTTAGAAAGAGGATGGTGGGCAGTGGAAAGATCAACAAGACCTGGTAAGAAGAAACAAAGAGTTATCAGTCTTTGGTTAAACCTTTCTAGTGAAAGAGGTAGAATAATTAGATGAAAGACTTGATAAACAAAGAATAATGTGATCAACGTAAACTTACTATGATGGTCTCTCGTTTGTTCATTTGCTTGCTGATGTCCTTTTATCATTTTCATCAATGGTTACATGAACCGTCTCAATTGCTTCTTGCCCTTCATGTGCCAGTTTTTCGATAGCTTTCTTGAACCACTCTTCGATGTAATTTTTCATAGGTTCCACGTTGATTTCATGTCGGATTTTAATATTGAAAAACTCACCCTCCAAGTTACGGAGATCAATGGAAATTCCATGTAATATTTATTCAATATCTTGGTTTTTTACGGAATAATCTACTAGCCAGTTATCTATGGCGTTCTCATCATATAGAACTATGCCATAGAATTTTTCAATTGATAATCCTTTAAAAATATCAACCTACTCATCGAACTATTCTTTTGTTAGGAACAATGAGTTGAGGATCAACTTGGGATCTTGGACCTCGTTAGTGCTTCCAGCTAGGTCCACCTCCGTGAGCTTTTTTAATAGCTCTTTTCTCCTTGTTGTGGCTTGGTTGCACACCTGAACGATGTTGTTCAAGTTCTTTATTTTCTCTTTCCAACAGGAATTCAACTACTTGATCCAACTTGAAGAGGGAAGGTCCTCCTCTCTTCTCTTAAGCTCTGACATGTTAGTAACTTTAATACCAAAGGGTACCACTACAACAAGGTAGAAAGCTTCTTCATTTTTTAGATCGACCTGTAGATATTCAAGGAAGGCATGCATCCTCGATCCAAAATAAATCATGCTCTTTTAAATTTCCCAAGATTTTGTAATCAATGCCATTCTTTTCTTGATATTATTCTCCACATAACTCTTGGTTGATGTGAGTAAGCTTGAGGATCCATTTATTTTGGCTGCGGGCATGGTAGGTCCAACAATTTCCAAAGGGATGGCAAGGAGTGGAAGAGGCATCAAAGTCTCTTCAAGTTCCTTAATCCTTTCCTTCAACTTTGTATTTTCTGCTTCGAGACTGCCAATGGAATCATCCAATGCATCAACGATGGCTATATGGAATATGGATACCTGGGAAAGCCACATATTCTTTAGGTTAACCTATGAACAAGATTTTCCCTTTTTATACTTCACATCACTCTTCTCAATAATTAATTTTTTAGATTTGCTGTCAAAGACAACACTCTGAAATACAAATGATTCTTCTTCATCAAATATCTCATTCTCAATAATTTCCAACAACTGGTTCTGGTGGGCCGCGCCTCCTGGCTGGTCAATGTTAGGGAACATCTTCTCAATTTTATCTTAGAGCTCCATATCCTTGAGGGAGAAGCTATTGTTGTCACTTCTGACACAATGCTCTTCTTCCTCTTGTACAATATTCTTCCTCTTCTTCCTCAAAGGAAGTTTATGGGAGATTTCAATTTTTCCTGGAGGGGGGTTCTTGTCTCCTCCGTCTGAAATATTGTTGGTTACCTTCTTAGATGGGTGGGCCACTGGAGCACTACTCCAAGGTGTTGAAGTCTTGGGAGTAACAGTTGGGGACTGGGCGCTCTTCTCTCTGGGACCTTTTCCTCTCTATTTATACAATTCATTTGTATTGAGTACCGTCTCGAAGTCACCAGTAGTGTGGGTAGGATTACCCAGGTTATTATCTTCTTCTTCTCCTAGAACAATATGGATAAAGGAACTACTAAAACCCACTGTTAAGATATGTTCCATAAAGATTCCATTAGGGTCAAACCCTCTAATATTTTCAGCATACTTGAGATTCAAGTTGTGGAGTGGTTAGTGAATTCATCAATTTTGTTCATATTTCTAAATACAAAATCCCCAACTTTCCAAGGAAATGGTATAAATTGCTTTTTTCGTTTTTCATGAAAAAAATGCAGCCACAAGTTATAGCTTTGCAACTTATGTGACAAACATTCAATCAGATTATGGCATGGAAGAACAGAAGGATTTTCCTTTGAACCGAAAATCCTAATGACATTGTAATTCTCCATTTGTTCCAAAGTCCCCTTTCTATCTAGGAATTTACTAGCTTGAGCAGATATTCTTGGGGTATCTTGTTCAAACAATAAACCTTTAAAAGCTGAGACAAAGTCGTTGAAAAATTCATAAAAATTCAGGGAAGCTTTGTGCCTCCATAACTCTTGGTACCAAAATTTCACAGGGTTGAATTCACAATTCACCTTTTTGTATATAGATAATTTAGGAAACTGACAACAATGTGTTATCCCGAAAACCAAATAAGAAGAAATAAATAATTTCTTATCCTTTTTATATTGAGACAATTGGGAAGAGATTTCAATGGAAATCAACTTTCCCCAATCGAAAGTGACCTGCTCCTTGACAATAAAATATAAGATGTAAAGAAGCATACGGGAACTGCTAGCAATATTTTCTTGGCCTGTAACTCTGGTAAATAACCAGGGAATTTCCCGAAACGAGTTTTTTAACAAGCTAACCTGCAGTCTTGTAATATCCTCAGGGATGGCAGCAAGATTCTCCAATAATTTTGTAAGAGATCCAGGTCGTTTTCATGTTTTTTCAAAAAGTCTCTGCAATCTTCACCTTTGAAGGTGAGCGTTGGCTCTGAGAGTCTCAACATCTTACAAAATACTTGAGGTGAAAGAATAACGGGAGAATGGTCCTGGAGTGGAATTATCCACTAGCTTGGTATGTATTTCTCGACACACCAGGGAAACCAATTCCTTGCTGTCAAAAACTTTAGGAACACAACCTACACACACAATTTCAGACGTCCAAATTACTTCATTCTGAGCATAAGGGGATGAATAATAAGAGTATGCTCTATACCATTGAAAATTTTGATCCTCTCGTCCAAGAATGTTCAAGGTATCTCCACATAACTGTTGTCGAGCTGCTGTTGCCATAAGTTGACGAGAGCGTTCTTTTTTATCCAGATAATCTTAGAAACGAGCGTTTGGGAGATAATATATAATATTCTGCAAATCATGCTTTAATGTGGTTTAATGAGGAAGTTCCTCAAGCCCTTCGCTTATTAATGACAATCTTTACGAGACCTTCATAATGAGTTATTAACATTAAACCATACTAAATGTGCATTGGGAAAAGCATGAAGGTGGCGGGGATGGACAAGAGAAGAATATGATTTGAGACTTTTGCGAACCCACCATCCCGCGAATGGAGAAGGTCAAAAAATGACTAAGTGTTATGAGGTGTTCGGATAGACTCAACATAGGATAAATGAGATACTTGGAAGCTTGGGGAGTTCGGGGGTCAAAATGTAGATCGCGGATCTTTTGAATGCAAAATGCATATTACGGAACATGGGATATGTGAGTTCGACCCCACCAACCCGAGAACCCGTGATTGCAGAAACGACTAAGTATGGGATGATGTGGCAGTAAGACAGACTTGATATGTGAGAATGTGGATTGGAGATGAGGATTCATGAGTCCGCCACCCCGGGAACTCGTCGTTATGAAAAAAACGACTAAGTATAGAACTAGAAAGTGAGAATAGAAGGGAAAAAGGAAAAGGGGAAAATGGGTAAGTATAGAAGAGGGAAAAGAAGGGGAGAAAAGAAGTTGGGAAAATAGAAAAGGGGAGGGAAATTTCAGAAGCGAGAATTGATCTCAACAAGTGCTAAGTGGGACATAGAGACCCAACTCTCCATTCCTTAAATCAAAGTGAAAAGAAGAAGAACTAGAAGTCACTACCCATGTGGTGGAAGACTTGGTAAGTTAGAAGATCAAAATAGCCTTTATGTTGTTGCGAGCTCAAGAAAGAAAATAAATATTGCAAATATAAGAACAAATTCCCTTGAACTTGTAGTGAAACAAGGCATTAGACAAGACTTAAAATAACTTGGCCCAAAAGAGTCATTAAATTTTGTGAGACAAATAATGTACATGATGAAAATACTTTTTCTTGAAATTCCCAACATCTATAGACATTAAATTTAATTTTCAAAACATTTATAATAAAAATGCATTCTGTAATTTTTTAACTAATAAAAAGAAACTCGATTTCCAAGTTTTTCAATCATAAAACAACTTAATAATTGATTTTAATTTATAAATTTAAATCATTGAAGTTTCTTAATGGACAATTTTTGTCGTCATCATTATTTTTTTTTCCGAGGAAACGTACTCGCGAAAAACCCTCTGAATACTTCCCCATGTTCAATGGATGGTAAGCGAGATAGATTGTCAACCCTAATTATAGGGCCTCACCTCAAAAGAATTAAGAGAGTCGAACCCGTAACCAACAACAAACATGAAAATTTCACATCTAACTCTAAACCAAATAAGCTAACCCTCAAACTATCATCATCACTATTATTAACACAATATAAATAAATTGATTTAAAACTTTCACCCTTCTTTTTAAAAAACCTAAAAAACTTTACTAATTCAGAATACTAGTACCAATTAGTGGAGCTCATTGACTTCAAACCCTTTCCTAGATTTACCTTAGTATGCATTTTGTTTTCTTATCATTTCTCATAATAATTCTTATTTAATCCAGTAACACACATGTAATACATGTATAACGTAAAGTAACATCCGGAATTACGAAGAGATGTAATCATTTTTTGTTTTGAAATAAAAATATAAAAGCAATACGGTGTCCAACAAATCTCTTAGAGAGTCAAAAGTATGAGTAGAAAAGATCTCATGAACAAATCTCTTACACGAGTCAAAAGTATGAGTAGAAAAGATTTCAAAGTTGTCATTGCCATCAATCAAAATGTCATTCGTATTGCGCTTTGGCCGACGAAATTAAAATTAGGTTTAACAACAATATTCAAAAGCGAAACCGAATATTATGAGAGTGACCATATTTACAACTTTGACTGAATTATTTAGAAAATCGTAGGTGGTATGTGATATAAGAGAAGTACAAGAGAAAGGAAGTGTGATTCAAGGTAACCTCAAGTGGAAAAAAAGTGGAAAGTGTGAGTGAAGAGGAAGTGCAAGTGGAAAAGTGTGAGTGAAAAAGTGTGATAAAATAGTGTATTATATTTTTTAACACGCGATAAGAAAGTATGTGTAATAAAAGATGAAGTAGATAGATGATGCAAATAAGGAGTGTAATGATAAGTGTGTAGGAGGAAAATGATAGAACAACAACATGGTGAGACATTGTTGGATGAAGTAGATAGATGATGCAAACAAGGAGTGGAATGATAAGTGTGATTTAAGGTAACCTCAAGTGGAAAAGTGTGAGTGAAGAGGAAGTGCAAGTGGAAAAGTGTGAGTGAAAAAGTGTGTGATACAATAGTGTATTATATTTTTTAACACGTGATAAGAAAGTATGTGTAATAAAGGATGAAGTAGATAGATGATGCAAACAAGGAGTGCAATGATAAGTGTGTAGGAGGAGAATGATAGAACAACAACATGGTGAGACATTGTTGGATGAAGTAGATAGATGATGCAAACAAGGAGTGGAATGATAAGTGTGTAGGAGGAGAATGATAGAACAACAACATGGTGAGACACTGAAATAACGTGTTGAAGGAAGTTGAAGTTTTATGATAGAGAAGATGAAATTGAATAGTCAAATTGGATGTTGAAGACAGTGTAATAGAAGTGCAAAAGAAAGGAAACGTTAGTGGAAAAGTGTGAGTGGAAATGTGTGAGTGAAGAGGAAGTGTGAATGTGACAAAATAGTGTATCATATTTTTTAACACATGAGAAGAAAGTGTGTGTAGTAAAGGATGAAGTACATAGATATGTGAGCAAGAAGCGCAATGATGAGTGTATAGGAGGAGAATAATACGAGAACAATATGATGAGATACTGAAGCATGTTGAAGGAAGTTGAAGCTTTGTGATAGAGAAGATGAAATTGAATAGTCAAATTGGAAGTTGAAGAGTTTGAAAGGAAGATGAAGTGTAAGATAGGAAGAGATACAGAGTGAATGATGAGTATATATGTGATTATAGGCATTAGAGTTGCTTAGCTAGTCAGTGTATTAGATAAAATTAATTGCAGATAGAAAGTTGCCGAAAAGCTAGAGTAGATAGAGGGCAACAAGCTCCAACTTGTGATATGTAATTTATGTGTACTTAATATAATATACGAGTAAAACATTGCTCCAACACCGAGTATTTGGTTCTATATTTCTATATTATATTAAATGTATGTGTGATGTTAGTGCTATCTTTGTGTAATCTAACTACCATAAGTTACAATGTGATAAGAGAAGTTGATTAACTAGGCACACCATGTCTTGCTATTAGCGTTAACCATTTATTCTCTAATCTCAAAGGATGGAGTGTGCAAGGTGAAGTGTGAAACATCGAAGGATAGAGCACATAAATGATGTCACAAGAAGCACGATGATGAGTTTGCAATATGAGAACGATAAAAGAATAATGTGAGAGATTGAAATAACACATTGAAGAAGAGAAAGTGATACTAAACAATCATATCAAGGGCATTGAAACATTCGAGAGAAAAATGAAAAGTTAGTCCAAAAAAGTTAAAAAGTCAACCATAATCATAAATGGGATGATAAACATTAAAATCAATGTGTTAATAAATGTATTAGACCAAATTTGAATCACATATAGAGAATTGCGTATATAGTTAACGAAAAAACCAAAAGAAAATTCCTTAACCTTAAGCTTTTATATATATATATATATATATATATATATATATATATAAGTAAACCATTACCCCACCAGTAAGTAATCTAGCTTGTTGTATTGAATTGAATGTGAATATCCATGTTAATTAGCAATATCTTTATGTGATTTAAGTGTCTCAAGTCACAACTTGAAAATAGTTGGTGATTAATTGGGAACACCATAGCCCACCAACTTCATTTTTCGTGTCGTTGTGGGAGAATGTATATTAATCTGAATCATTCTTAATAATGTCATATGCAAGAATATAAGTTTTTCTTTTGAATATACATAATTGATATAGTAGGTTATTATGGAAATTTATAAGTTACTTTCTTCTCTCAATTTCTCATAACTTTAAGGTTACATGTTAGACATGGAAATTTATAAGGAAAAATATTTTAAGGTAATATTAGAAAAAACAATGTCCCAAAGTAAAGGATATTGAAATTAAGTTGTAGATTATTTGTTATAGATTATTCAAAATTTCCTTTTAATCAATGATTTTATGATAATGAGTTAGTTTAAAACATATTCCTAATTTCAAATTGATTTTTTTAATATTTTTTTATTAGTAGTTTTCGTTAAATGATTTATTCATGATTATATGTTAAATGACATGTCAATTAAGTTTAGTCTATACAGTTGAGAGGAGGAGTGTTATCTTTCCTATTAGGTTAAATTCTCACCAATGGTATGTTTGAGCTCTTAATGAGTATATTGTTATATCAACTTTGAGTATTAAAAAATCTAGTTTACCCTAAATTCCATCTTCAAAATAAGAAAAAATGCCCAATAAATATCTCCAAAATATATATTTTCAAAAAAAAAACTTAAAATATTTATTTTTAAAATTTACATATGTTAATTTTGAAAAAAAAAAAACAAATATTTTCAATCTTAAAAATTAAACTTTATATATTTTTTACAAGAAATTTATCTTAACCTCCTTGTTTCAAATACATTAAATTTTTTTGCATGTATTTTAAAAATTAACCCCAAAAAGCTAACCTCCTTGTTTAAAGTACATAAAGAATTTTTGCATGTCTTTCAAAAATTAACTCCAAAAAGTTAAAATCATAGAACATGAAAATATAATTTAGTCATTATTTATTTACATAAGTTAAAAATTCATATATTTAGATTTCTGTTGAAACAAAATGTGTTTTTTTTTTTTTTTAAATAACATTCTAACAATATTACAAACAGCTATATAAAACTAAAAAATAAAATAACATAGTGTTTAATAAAAAGACTCGAAGAAACAATATTGATATATATACCACATCGAAATTAAAAAAAAAGACTTCGATAGTTGTGTCCCTACTAGCACTAAGTTAAGGGAACCTCAAGAAACTTTGGCTTGCAAAAAACAACCATCTCGCCTTTGTCCCCCATAAACCCTTTGCTTTTTTAGTGAGCATGGAGCCATTAATATATGGAAAGGGGACTCAATTCGTTAAGCTCTTCCTTGTTGAAAAGGATTGTCCCCCTCTCCATGGTTTTTCCTATGGGCTACTATTTACTTTTATAGTGGGATGGTGCCCCTCAAGAGGGGGAGGGGTTCTAAGGAGTTATTTTATTTTAAATTTTGTTTTTTATGTTTATTTATATTTATATTAAAGAAATGTTTTGTTTGTTGTTTTTCTTTAATTAATTAATTAATTTATATATTTAAGAAAAAAATTATAAATTTTTTTGGGTATTTTTTCACATTTATAGATAGTATTTGATGCAAGTTCATTGATATTGATTATGATGTTTAAATTGACGGGGACATTGAATGAGGTATATAATAGAGGCAACAATCTTTGGTAATCGACTGCAAAATCTCTTATATGAAACTCAAAACACTTAACCATTTAAACTAGCTCACTGAATTATTTAATAATAATAATAATAATAATAATAATAATTAAAAAAACCTCTTTAAAATATTTTAGAAAAATTAAGGAAATCTTAAAAATTTGGAGAAAAACTTTGAATACAAAAAAATCAATAAAAATAAAATTAAAAGTACATCAAAATATTTTTTGAAATTAATATTATTTCAAATTTAAAAAAAAAAACTCTTCTTGAAGTTGAATCCATTGATTTATATTTTAACCTATGGATAGTATACGTACATTCTCATTATAAAATTAAATGAATTTTCTATTATTACTATATCATATTTAAAAATTGAAAATATTTAAATTATGAAAAACTCTACTTTTTACTTATATTTATTTTTTAATTTCACAAAATTTTATGTTCTTTTCAAAATAACATTTTTTTTAGAGTGTGGAATTATTTGTAATATACATGGTTATATTTTTTATTTTTTTTGTAAGTAAGAGGAGTAATTATATTAAGATCCTTCAAAATCTGAAGTAAAGTGGCAAAATACATAGCTGACCAGGCTGCAGTTACTGGACTGCCCCAGCCATGGGGAAACCAGTCCAGCCAGCCTATCCAGATCACTAATTAAGCAGTCATAATTTAAAAGAGTATTACTACTGTTTTTCACCCAAGACCTGGAAATTCTATAGACTAAACATACTAAAAGATTAGACACCTGGCTGGTAGCCGGACCACGTGGCGCGAAGGTCTCCTGGCCAAGGTTCTTCCTCAATGTACGTCGGCCCATCGTCCCACTGCTTGCCACCATCCTCATTGCACTCAGCTCCCTTGGTGTCTTCCCCGTGCGCGTCCTTCTTCCGTTCTTCTACTGCTGGATACGACACTTCGCACTGATCTGCATCCTTAGCCGCTTGGGAGTCCCTCATTGAACTGGTTTCGTTAGACTCGGAGAGAAAAGCCTCGTGCAGGGACGAGATGATTTTGAGAAAGCTCGCCACCTTGGCGTCCGTGGCCTGGAGTCGATGGTTTAAGTTCGTTACCTCTTGCCTTAGCTCAAAAACCAGGTCATGCAGTGCAGACAGGCTTTCCTTGACGCGTGCTCGATCGAAAGATTCAGAGAAACTTGGAGCTTCCCTCTTGGACTCACCACGAAGAGGGGGGTCGCCGCCTCTGTCACCCAAAGGGTCGTGAAAGGGCATGGGGTTAGAGGAATACGCTAAGGGGTCCAGGGAGAGCTACAGAGTTGAAATTGGCGTGCTCGGAATGACAACCATGGAATTGAATTACAGAACTTGCAAGGAGACAGGAGGAGACTTGGTTTGCTGGCGCGGGGAGGACTCAGTGGAGGTCGAGTCGGGAGGCGTGACCGAGGGCCGTCGAGGCCTCCAGGGAGTGCCTCTCCTTGGTCTGCCTCTGGGGCGAGTCATTGAGAGCTCAATGCAGCTGGCTAGGGGAATTAAGAGCAGGCGATGGAGGAGAATAGCAGGGGCCACTTCGTGCCAATGGAGGAGAACAGAGAAGAGCTCGTGCTGCTCAGGGAGGAACCATGCGACCACCATAACGAAATGCGCTCCAGGCATAGTGAACCAGTTTAAACGAATTCACAGCAGGGGGGAGAGGATTGTCTCATAAATGTGCCCTCGCTTCAACTTTATGAACATTTATGCGTCGGGTAGGGTGGTGGGTTGTAGCACGCGCCCATCACGTGGCGGTGTGCCATGACGCCCTGTACCATCGCCCATTGCCTACCGCGTGGACCGCAATACCACCCCATCCGAGGGAATATACACGGTTATATTAATCATTTGCAAAATATTTTTTTTTTTCTACACTTTAATTTTAACGAAATATAAAAATAACATGTTCTTTTTACAAAATCACCTCAAAATTTAAGTGAACTTGACATTTAGAGTAATATTCTCTTCCAAAATTCTAGGGTGGCAGGTGTAGGTGGGGGGTTATTATTATCCCTAGAAGAAACCAAGAAATCAAATATGCATGGAGTCTAGGTACGTCAACAAAAAACCAAGCCAAAGTCTATGCTTTGTTGCAAGGCTTAAATTTCACTTCAAGCATGGGCATGCAAAGTCTAAGCATGATAGGTGATTCCAAAAACATTATTAGACATTTGGTATTAAAAATCACTCTAGGAGACTTACATCTGGCTTCAATTCTGGAAAGGATCAATCAAGTTGGCAAAAATTTCCTAGGAATTAAGTTTTATCATGTTTTGAGGGAACACAATGTCTAAGCGAACATGTGTGCCAACCAAGCTACATTTATGAAAATGGGGGATATCGTCGTCAATGACCACCTTATGCATGGATTTTCATTCAATCTTGCATGCATTTGAAACTGTGGGACATTTTCCTTAGGAATAATGTAGGATAATGACATGGATGGAGGGTTATTTAGGGTAGAATTGTAGGTGTGTTGTTTTTTTCATCGGATACGTAGACTCTGGTTTCTTGTTTTGGTTGGATCTCCTGATCTCGTTCATTCTATGGTGCATGGGTAAGTTGGTCCATCCTCCTATCAATTATTTTTCTTAGCTCAGAGTATCTAGTGCAGTCATTTGGATCATAAAGGTTTTCTTTTCGCCCATTGTCTCTATTGGTGATTGGTTTGGTTTTTCGCCCCTTGCTGGAATTATAAAGAGTCTACCCTCCTTTTTGGGCTTTCTACTATTAGTGATTGGTTCTGGTCTCAACAAGGGAAACTCCTCTTGGATTTATATATTTGTTTCTTATCCTTCTCAAAAGAAGTGTGCTCTCTCTATTTGACTAGGGGGTGAGGTTTCTCTCTCCTATGTTTATCAAGCATACTACTTGTGGGTTTCATTGCTTTGGTTCTTAGGTTTACGGCAATTTGCACTATTGTTTGAAGTCACCATTGTATAAGGACGAGACATAGTTACAAGAACCTCAATTTTAAGTCTAGTATCGTATAGTTTCTATTACAAAATGGATTACAAAGAATTGTAGGATATGAGGAGGGCATTGAGAAGTCACGAGGAAACCATTCAGGGTAATAATGTGTTATTGTGGAAGCTACAAGAAGAATCCAAGAACATGATAATGTGATAACCTCTCAAATTACTTTAGTGATGAGAACCTTGGTCCAATTCAAACACAAAATCTTTGTTTTGGAAGCATATTGCACTATACTTTGCACCATGGTTATAAATCTATCCAAAGGG
>JASDQU010101792.1:446919-457990 GCA_032191745.1 Picea mariana | reverse complement strand
TATATGGTTTTGATGATCACTCACAAATTATGGTTGTCCTAGGGATAAAAGGATTATTACAAGTTTTGTTTTGGCATTGAATTAAACATGGATTAATTATTTTACATATGATTTTATACAAAGGGATGATATGGCATCTCTTTTAAACAAACAAACAATTCACAAACTCAAATGATATGTTTTGTTGTGACAAAGAAGGGTGAATAAACCCTTGCTACTATAGATATGCACTTTTTTAAAATATATATGATGCATATGGGCTGATGTTATAGCATATGGTTATTTAAAAAAAAAAAAAAGTTGACAATACTTTGGGTGGCACACTATGCAATGGGATATAACAATGGAATATATGGTTGATTTAATGGTTAGTTTTATGGTGAGTTGGTTGTATTCTACGTTGAATTGAATGAGGTATGGGAAGTAAGTGACGTGCATTTACTACATGTCACTCAAACAAACCTTGAGAGCAGAACCTAAGCCATACTTTCATTTGGTTTTTTGTCTCTGGTGGTTGTTGATGCTCCGCAATTTTTGGTTGTGAAGGAGGATACAGTATAACTCTCCCCTCGAGCAATATTTTCCAGGTATGGTTCCTTATTTTTCCATTCATGATGATTTATTAATTCATTATGAATCGATTTTTGGCTCAAAATGGCTTGATTTCTATGCTTTTCTTAAGTTTCTTGGAATGTGTATTGGTGTTGTTCGTGGGTTATTCTATGAATATTCTAGACTGTTAGATTTTTAAAGAAGAGGAATGGATATTCTTTGTTGTGTGTAATCTATGTGTGGGCTTATTGGTGAATCAAGGAAAGGCATGTTTAGTCAGCTTGGGGTTTTTGGTCTGGTTCTCTGTGGAAACTTATGATTATAGTTTAGCAAGCTCTAAGCTTTGCGCATCGGTTTTGCAACCGGTCTTGGTGTTAAGTTTTGTCACTCTTTTTCATCTCTGTGGTTGATATGTTTCATTTCTCTGGGTTGCAATGTGAACTGTTAAGAGTTGGGGTGTTTCTTTCTAGGTTTTGGCTGAGCCCCGAGATATTATTTATCATGGCGTCTCCCTCATTTTCATTGTGTTGAGGGGTACTAAATCCCTCTAACTCAACAGTAGGAACCAAACCCGCCATCAAGGCCCAATTAGACTCTGCAGTGTTTGATAGTGGAATGGTTCTCCAGATCTTGTGATCTGGCCAATTAATCGATGGGCTTTACATAGTGATTTACAAGATATCTTCTCATGAAATCTCCGCCTTCAATTTGAACGTTCTATTTTTTGTATTTTCTCTTATAGGTGGTTCTGATAAAATATAGGTGTTGTTATAAACCAACTAGGTAAAGGAAAAGGGGAAAAATTAACTACTGAAGAATGATGAGCTCGGGATAACCCCCGTGTTCAAGCATGCAGACAAATTTTTTCACACCTATGACAAGCCTAGTACTAATACATCAAATTGTTGCTATTTCAATTATTGACAAGAAAACATACATGCAATAAAATGATGGCAATAAAATTAGTTTCCTTAGTTGTACTCATTGATCACACATTAACACAACGATTTTATTTCCATCATTAGAAATAAGAACTATAAACATATTGAATCAGCTAACTTATTAATAGCTTCAGAAACTCTTACTCATTACAACATCCATTCATGAGATAAAGTCAGAAGCACTTACTCCTTATGATCCAATCACACATGCCATTGATGTAATTCCTCCTTTGACATCTTAGCATGCTCTGTACTGATCAATTTCTCCTATGTGGTGATGAGGATGGAACTGTCCAAAGTAAGCCTCCTTTTCTTGGTGGTCCTCTTCACGTTGGATTTCCTCTTTAGGTCATAGGAGATTCCTTGTATATCAGAAACCTCATCCACAGGTTTGGGTATTTGTTTCTCTCCCCAAGTAAGAGTGTTTCCCAGGCTCTTGACGATGTATATTTGTTCAAGACTAGGTTCTTGAACTTCTTCTATATGTCTCGAAGGCTCAGCCTCTGGTCGTTGCTCATCGGGGGGTAAAGTACTGGAAAAAATCGAGGAATCAAGGGTAGCTTTGGTACTCTCGACAAGCATTTGGTGGTTGCATTTCTCGGCGACATTCTTCCTGCAATTAGATCAGAGTTTAGAGACTGTGTAAGGAACTAGATGAACATATATAAATTATAACCAACGAATTGAAAGACTTAGATACATACCTCTGAAGCTTGTTAAACATGGTTTTGATAATCAAAAGGGTCAGTAGAATCTCGAGTTTCTCGCTCTGTTCCTTCTGACGCTCTGGGATTCACTTACGCGCAGAATAAATTTGTTCACAATGGTTCTATATATTTAAATAGGGATGATCTTACCATGTCGCATCATCCATTCAATTTGGGTTATTAGTGAAATTTCAACAAATCTGTCGTCGGATATTCAGAGGATTTTAAACTTAAATTCATCATGCATTGACGGTGGAGGAGTGGGTGGTAATGTGGTCTATCAACAATTTCAAAATGATGTTTTATAATTGGTGCACGGGGTAGCAACTAATGCGGGATTGGGAATTAACTAGTTCCTTAAATGTCCAAAATACGATCATATCTAATGCCACAAACGTCCCATCATTCTGCTCTTTAAGTTGGTGGATTGGGGGTAGGGATTGTGTTGTGAACATTTTAATTGATATCCTCCTACAAAATCACCGAATCCGATCGATCTTACCATACAGTGTTGTCGTGGCAAAGCTGACTCGGAGGTGTGACTATGACCTAGGGAACCAAAAACTAACTCAGGATAGAACTAGACCATACGACCGTCTTACCTGGTAAAGACACATGGCTTTTGATATTGGTAAATTAATGCACTCATGTTAATCAAAGTCAATAATTTATTTAATCCATTCGTTCTAAAAAAAAATCCTAACTTGCCAATGCTGAAAAATGTCAAGGATCGGCGATCAACGATAAACCTACCCAAGTGCTCTCGAATCAGCTCCCTAAAAAAAGCCCCGATGTCGAAAATGTATCGGAGATCGACGATCGAAGATAAATTTATCATGGTCAAAATGTTTGTTGTGATCCTTTTGGATTTTCCCCGATCCCAATAAATCGCATTGAGCATCGGCTATCAACGATTTCTTTACGTATTTTGTTAACATCTGTTTTGTATTTTACAGATGTCGAAGGGGATAGGCTATCTATCGAACCTTTATGTGAATAAATTATGCAAACCAAAACCGCCTTTTTTCGATGTTGATAAGGATCGATGCTCAATGACTATTTTTTTTGTGTGTGGTTCATTTACTTACTTGCATTCTTTCCGATGTTGAACCTGAGCATGTTAGGTGTAGTGTTTAGCTATCGATTCTTAATCCAGGTGTTAAGGTATTTTATACATGAGGTTTCATAAGTTAAAACAAACCTGAATAGGTGGTAAGAGTCATGAAAACAAACAAAGATAAAATATTTCCCAAAATGAAGTCAAGTCAAACAATGCAGAAAACAAGTGGTACCCAAAAAGTGACAAAATTTGATAAGGATTTTTAGGATGTGTTGAGTGCTCGAAAAATCAAGAATTACTGGGTGAAAGTAGAATATTTGTTCCTTCCTCGAGCTTAGATGATGCAAAAACTAGTTAAGATCTTAACTGGTTTTTTATCAGAGCCTCTTCTATCCATGAAATTCCTTGGTTAGTGAATCTGGGCCTGCCTGTGGGGTTTCAACCTTTATTCCACCTTCGTTTCCTGTAACCATGACCCATGCCCTCTTTTGACAAGAGTTGAGTAACTCATTCACTAGTACCAAGACTTTTAGTTATCATCATTCACTTGCTACAGTGTTTCTCTGCTACCAGTGAGCGTCCATAGCCCCAGCGGAGTCACCCTAAAGTCACAGACCTTGCTCCGCTTCCAGTGAGCGTCCATAGCCCCGAAAGATTTATCTGCATATGCTCTCCTACTTTTCACTCATTTGATATAATTGATTTTATTTTGGTAGAATTCCCTGAGCGAGTGGGAGAGGAGGAAATTTGTTATTTGAAAAAATGAGATGGTTAAGGTGAATTTTCGCTAGCTCTGTCTTGAGGTACATGTGGTCCTTTCCAACTTAATTTCTTTCCCTTTATGTTTTACCATACCACCAGGAGAAAACTTCATCACTTTTCCAATCTTGTTTATCTGCACAAGTTAGATAGAGAACTTCTTCAAAACAACCGTAATTCTCCCAACGCTTCTTGTGTTGTATGTAAGCATGAGTCAGGAACAGAGTTTGTTATACCGCATGAACTAAGGTCAACCAATGCCTTGTTGAACACAAACTTCAAAAGTGCAAAAAGTACTATAATAAGAAAACAAAAATGAAGAACCCCGCAATCAGCCTACTTAAAAACAAAATATCATGAAAACACACACATTTTTTTAACAGAAATATTGTTTTAGGGCTTGGCCATTCATTGGAAGGGCATCAGGTTTCCCCCTCAGATTTTTCAACCCATTCGTGCCTACGCAAATTTTCTCAGCTACCTGAAAAGGTCTGAGCTATAGATTATGAAACTTTGAATGCTTTTCCTTCGACTCATTCCCTCTGTCCCATTTCAAGACTAAGTCTCCTACTTCAAAATTCTTCTCTTTGGCCTTATGCTTGTCAAACCACCTTTTAACTATCTACTAATGAGCAATGAAATTTGATTTTTCTTTCTCCCTTTCTTCTTCCAGCATGAGGAGGGTATCGATTCTTTGTTGTATAACCAGTGAGGGTTGTTCTCTAGAATCCTGAGAAAGCTGAAGAGAGGAAGATATAGCACATTTGAGAGAATGGCTTCCTGTCCGTATACCAGAAAGTATGGGGAATTCCCTATAGATTCCTTAGGTGTTACTCTATCATCCCATAAGGCATTATGAAGTGAAATGTGTCAATTCCTGTGGTTTTCTACAACAGTTTTCTTTAATATCCTCACTAGGTTCTTATTGGTTGATTCTGCCACTTTGTTCCCCTATGGATAGTAGTTTGCAAAGTATTTGATTATGATTCCTTTGTCTAAAGTAAACTATATTAATAGGGTGGAAGAAAATTAAGAGGTATTATCGAAAACAAGGACAGAAGACATATCGAACCTTGTGATTAGTTTTTGTTCTATGAATTGGATCACCACCTTTTCGTTCACATGAGTCAGAGGGATGGCCTCTGCCCATTTCGTGAAATAGTTTGTGGTATTCAGTATATATCTATGTTGTTTTGAATAACTCGGTGTAATTTATCCTATAATATCTAACCCCCATTTCTCGAATGGCCTGGAGACGGCCACAAGTTGGAGTGGGAAAACTGCTCTCTTTTCTCTCCCCGTGCTTATATGACAAGTTTTATAGTTTCTAGCATATGTTTGAGCATCCCTTAACAGAGTAGGACAATAATAGTCAGCTCTTAGTATTTTGTGAGCAGTGGTATTCCCTATGAAGTGTCCACCTGTAGGACCATCATGGAGCTCCTTCAGAGCCTTGTATGTGTCAATTCATTTGAGTCATCTTAAAATTACCCCATCATAATTAATGCAGAAGAGCATCAAATTTATGAGGCGATATTGTGGTTATTTTAGCCCAAGAGCTCTCCTCTCCTTAAGGTTTAGGTTTTCTGGGCAAGTCCCATGGTGCAAGAGATAAGATAATTTCCCATACCAAGAATCCTGCCCTGGGGATACGTATGAAGCTTCACTACACCATAATGCCAATTCATTCTCCCACCTGGGGTCTTCATTTACTTGGTCCTGGGCTTTAGCTTCTAGTTTACATAATCCTTATCTCTTAACTAGCTTGGCATCTTTTATATAGAGATAAAATTCTTGGACCACTGCCATCCAGTTCCCTCTTATTTCCCCATCTCATGTTGAGTGAATAGGGATCAGAATGCGGGATGAGGTACAATGAATTTGGTATGGTTCTTTAGGATGTAATATCTGAAGTGTTTCACTGCTTTGTACATCGCATAAGCGTGCTTGTCTATCGAAGGGTAATTTAGTTTTTCCCCTTGGAGATTAGTGTTCATAAATGAGACTAGGGCCTCATTGTTTTCATCATCCTTCTGAGTGAATACTGTAGCTAACGATTGGTCAGAGGAAAAACTATAGAGGAAGAAATATTTGCTAAAGTTGGGACTTCGCAACACAGGGGCTTGAGATATTGCAGTCTTAATATTCTTGAAAGAACTTTTTCATTCATCATCCCACTTAAATTCATCATCTTTGTGAATCATCTTTTGTAATGGTTTGATGGTTTCAGTGAAATCAAGGGTGAACTTTCTCACAAAACTGATTTTCCCAAAGAAGGATTGCATATCATTTTTGTTGTGGGGTAATGGAAGCTGACGTATAGCCCTAATTCGTTCTAGGTCTATGTGAATTCCTGCTAGAGATATAATATGACCTAGTAGTTTCTCTTCCTCGAAACCAAAGATAGTTTTCTTAGGGTTTAAGGATATACTGTATTTCCTACACCTTTCGAAAATCTACGTTAAGTTTCGGACGTGATATTCTATGTTCTTTGAATACATAGTCACGTCGTCCAAATAAACTAACACACATTTGTTGATTAATCCCTGAAATGCTATGTCCATGGCCCCTTGGAAGGTTTCCCATGCATTGATTAACCCAAATGGCATGAGTTTATAAGCAAAGCTTCCCCACTTGGTTAGGAATGTAATTTTCAATTGGTCTTCCTCTGAAACTAGAACTTAGTTATAACCTGAAAAACCATCCAGCAGGGAGAAAATCTCAGAACCAGACACGGTATGCAAAAGTTTCTCCATCAGTGGGACTAGGTAGCTGTCCTTTTCTGATCCTCTGTTGAGGTTCCTGAAATCCACATACAGACGGATCTCCCCATATTTTTTCCTAACAAGAACCAAATTTGATACCCAAGCAGAGTATCTAACATGAAAGATGATTTTATCATCTAGTAATTGTTTTAACTCCTGACACATGAGGGGTTCCAGAGATGGGTGGTACTTCCAGAGCTTCTGTTGGAAGGGTTTTATTCCAAGTTTTAACAAGATTGTGTGTTGAATGATACGAGTATCATAAGTTTTTAGATTTCGGTAGGACCATGCAAAAACATCTTGATATTCTATGAAAAGTTTGAGATAGGATTTTCTTTCCTCTTTAGATACTGTTTTGCTGAGATTTATATTCTTAGGGTTCTCAGGGGTTCCTAGATTAGAAGTTTCATACATGGGACAATAACTCCCTATCTTTGTGTTTGTTGACCCTTTAAATCTGACCCTTAAGTCAAAAAGGTTTCCTAAATTGGCTACCCCTTTCGGTATCATGTGAGACCTCTGTTTGTCAGTCGAGTGATCTGTTTCATGTTTTTTTTACAAGGGGATCGTTTTCTACTAATTTCTCCTGAAATATTTCAATGGCAATAGCCAGATCTTTAAAATTATCCTGATTGGTTAAAAATTTTATGGTTTGTTTATCTCCTTCAAAGACCTTCAAATTAGAAATATTTTTGGGCACCAAGGGTTTGTAGAGTAGCTCCACAGTGAATCGGGATGATTCATAGTCTTTTCAGGGGGATATCCTTGAGGAAGTGGTGGCTAGGGAATCAGCGAGAGTGTTCTTTGTCCTGGGGATTGTTGTAATATTGAAGGCTTCAAAATGTTCTATTAGTCTATGCACTTCCTATTGATAATTTCTCACATGGGGAGAGTTGCAGTGTATAGTGTTCCTTACTTTTCTAATGATGATTTCAAAGTCTCCAAAAACCTTTAGTTCTTTAACATTCAAGTCTATGTCTTTCTTTATATCTTGTACTAGAGCTTCATACTCGATGGTGTTGTTTGTGCATTCAAATTCTAGTCTGCGGGATAGGAAATTTTGTTTACCTTTGGGATCAATGAGGATTGTTGTGCTACTTATATGTCTAATATAATTCACTCATTAATTATCAATCTGGGATTCATAATCAACGGATTTACAAGACACCAGTAAGAAAGGTAATTCCTAATGTCACGAGTATAGAATCAAACTAGATTATGTATGCTAGAAACAAATCAAAATAGCAAACTACAATGCACTTTGGTTGTCCTTCACAGAGAGGCTATCTACTCCATTATGGCACATGCAAGTATGAGATGGAATTGGTTTGATAGATGAAATCTGATGTCTGACCCAAAAAACTAACTATGCAATCCACACTTTCTGAAAGGAAATCACACATCAATCAACATAGCATGGGTAGTTCAATAGTCAATATGTTGGTTCTGCTATGGTTCAGAATGAACTTCACTAGTTCTTACCCAAGTAGTTTTGACTATTGCTGCCAACAACTATGATCACTCAAGGAAATCAAACTAATGAGAACAGAAACAGAGTATATGCAAAAAAAGAGCAATTAAAGATCTCTAAACAATTATAGAATGGAAATCTTAATCTAAGTTGTATTGTTATCATCTAACAGAGTTAAAGATTTAGCTAATTCAATGTTTATACTACTGAAAACAAACACTAATGCTAATCTACGAAGAGGCTGACCTTTGTTGGGCGGTGGGCCCTTGCCGCTTCAACAGGTCAGCTACTGAAGTCTACAGGAAGCTTTCTTTTAACACACACATTACTCTCACTTACACTTCAAAACATAAAATCAAAACTCTCTTTAACAACTCAACTCATTCTTAATCATAAATAATCAGAATATGGATATTAAATGGCATACCATTAATCTTTACTCAGTATATGTTCTGCACTATCATACGCTGCTTACATATTGATGGTATGCTAACTCTCCTACTCTTCCACCATCCTTGCAATGGATATTTAATAGTCTGCATCGTGAAACAAAAGGAGGTGAAGTGATTTGCAAATCAATCAGTTGTTAAGTTTAATCATTCGGTTATATCTTTAGCTTCATCCTCATGACACGAAGTGCATGAGGATGAGGCAATCAACAAACCATTCTTATCATAGAAAATAGACATCCACCAATTGACTTAGGTGAGATATGGCACTTAAGTTAGTTGTCACATACCCACTACCTCAATCAAGTTTTTCGTTGATTTCTGCAGAATCAAAACCCCCAAATTGCCTATGGAGGCCTAGCGCAAGATAGTTATTCCTCTCTCTTTGTTCCCGTGTGATCGTGGATCATGATCACAGTTCAAATAAATGCAATACCTCCTGGTATTTTGCACCTCGGTGCTACCGTGATGTCAAATCGTTCGACTTTGCAACCGCCAAACCCCGACAGGGCTAGCGAGCAGCCAATAGGGACAAATCCCTACAGGGTTAGCAAATGGCCAATGGGAACAAATACCAACAGGGCTGGAGGACAGTCAATGAGAACAGGCCCTGTCACCTGGTTAAATGGAGTACAGGTGGAAAAGGGGGAAAATGCGACACGGTAGTCAACAGAACAGGAGGGGCCCCATTTCACATGCCACACTATTCCGGACCCCCGCCCCCTCATTAAAGGCAGAATGGCAAGGGGGGTCCGGAATTCACCTGGGCACCGTTGATCAAGGTGAATTAATCTCAACCATTCAAGAGTTGCACGTCCGATTCCGGACCCCCCCCCCCCACTGCTAAAGGTAGAATAGCAAGGGGGCTCCAGAATGAAATCTCAGTCATAGATCTGGGCGGGTGGACTCTGGCCGTCCAGATCTGCTTGTAGCTTATCTTAAGGCATCTTTGTGCCCTGGCTTAAAGTTGGTGTCTCTTCCTATCATCTGACGATTGTGATAGACCTTGAGATCCTCCGAAAGAATCTCGTCCCTTTATCGGGATTTATCATCACAAGAGTCTGAACTCTTGATCACGGGACTCCCGAATTCTCAATCCTTGGTTTCCCGATGCGGTTAATCTCTCAACATGTGGCCCTCATAAATTGGATGGTCTAGATCTGTCCTAGGATTTCCACCATGTAAAGTCCCGACCTCTCATCACCAGGATTCCCGATCCCGCGATTCTCGATTTCCTGAAATGGGTAATCTTATGACACGTGGCCTCTGTCAATCTGACGGCTCAGATTTGTTCTGGGGTTTTCACCATGGAAAATCCTGAACTTTCGTCATCAGGATTCCCGATTCCACGATTCTCGATTTCCCAAAATGGGTAATCTTACGACAGATGGCCTCCGTCAATCGGACGACTCAGATCTGTTCTGGGGTTTTCACCATGGAAAATCCCTAACTTTTGTCATCAGGATTCCTGATTCCGCGATTCCCGATTTCCCGAAATGGGTAATCTTACGACACATGGCCTCCATCAATCGAACGGTTCAGATCTATCCCAGGGCTTTAGCCCCTATACACTAGGGTCTTAACCCTCGACTACCTCTGGACAGATCCAATGGCTGTCGGGTTTTCCAACTGAGATCTGACGACTCAGATTGATTCCTACCCATGCATTCTTCCACGACTCCCTAGATGTAGACAAATTGACGGTTCAGATAATCCCATGGACCTTGGGGATCTACGGTCCCAATTTCTTCGCTACCCACGAAGACACAGAGAAACCAAGTGGTAAGGCGTTTAACACCCTACTTTCTCCTACCAATCTAATGGTTGGGTATGACCGCAGATTTCCCAACGGAATCTCATCCATCGATCAACACCTAGTTATGGTTAAGGTACTCAACCTTCCAGCTTCGTCTTCCGATCTGACGGTTGTGAGTGACCACAGATCTCCCGATGGGATCTCATCTATTGATTCGATACGTATCCTTCTACTTTCATCTCGAGTTTTCAAGAGGATCTTTCCTCCTCGTATAGGGTTACTAAGGCATTACGCCTTCACATTCTCTTTCCCGGTTCTTGATGGGATTTTCAAGGAGGGTATCTCTATGGAGAGGTTTACCCAGGGTGCTAACTGAGGCATATAAGGGTACCTTTCTCCCATGAATCAGACATGCAGTCTGAATTAGGTCGGTAAGCACATAAATAGTGATTCATGAGGACATAAGCCATACGTAGTCTTTCCATTACAAACATGCATCTATCAGTATTGATCAAAACACCATACAAACACTCTAACAATAAAATCATTCACAGTTTCATAGCTTATGGGCAAAACTATCAGAATAAACATATATACATATATCAAGATGC
>JASDQU010101792.1:405348-423894 GCA_032191745.1 Picea mariana | reverse complement strand
GTGAAGCCTGATGCACGGTTGCTGAGCCGATAATCCGCCCAATCAATAACAATATAGTCTGCAGCGCTAAGTTAGTAATCTTGCTAATGGGTACCTAAGAGCCCACACGGTCAATCCCAGCCTCACAATGCTCAGCTATCAATTCCGAGATCTTTCTCGGCCCCGCAGGAAAAGTCTGGAAGTTGACTAGTTCCCCTCTCCTTGAGAGGCCAGTCAGAAAGTAGATATCCTCGGTGGTGGGCACCAGTGATGGCCCCTCTAACATAAATGCATCTGCATCAGGGTGCTAGTAGTCAATCAAGGAATTCATTAGCCTTGGTTGTGCGTGCATAACTGGACATAGAAAGAATTTGAGTAAACCACATTGCATTAACACGACCACGACATTCGGATCTGCTACAACCAACTCACTAATTGCCTCATGCTCCCTTTCCCTACACAACAAGGTAAAGGAGGGTCAGTACTTCCTTTTAGTTTTCTTTTTCATCATAAAAGGGGGGTACACGTGGGCTGTAGAGGTGACAGTCATGTGTACACGTGGGCAGACTTTACTTTGCCTGAGTGTACACGTGGCCTGTCCATAGACATCCTGCATGTACCTAGGGCCGACCTTTTTAAGGTCAACGCCCACCCAAAAAATAAACTAAATAATGAAATTGAAGTATTGAATAGCTAGATAAGGGAGTTTGTACTTACTTGGTCCAAGCAGAAGTTCGTTTCGTCCACTATAGCTCCCGGAATCACTATTTTTGGCAAAGGGGGTCTTTTGGCTCCAGAGTCAATTTCCAAATCAACAATGGTGATAATGAGCTACCAGCTTCTATTTATAGACTTTTCAGCCTCTTTTTGTCACTTTTTCGGCCTCCCTTATCAGTTTCTTTATACCAAAAACCATTTAGAGTGATCTAGGAGTTATATGGGAGGAATTTGATCAGGTATTGGGACATTTTTTTTTGAGTTTTGAGAAAATATTGACGGTCCATAAAAAAAAAAAAAAAAATCAAGTTGAGCATATAGGTTAGGTTACCACCCCAACTTTTGCATATCGTTTTCTTTTTCTTCTGCTATAGGATCGATCCCATCCGATTGTGACACGGAACCGTCATATCTGCTCTAGAAGTGTCGCAATTTGGTGGTAGAGCTTACCAGAACATGGATTCCCTAGGTAGGTCCTGGTTGCATTATGGTGTCCATGTCGTTTCTAAAACCACTGTAGGCTCGGGAGTCTGTATAGTCTTTCCTGAATATGAGTTTGAACCTCATTTGCATGAGTCTTTTTCACTCTTTGTCTCACCCTCAGGACTCCCAAAAAATAACGGGTCTCCTTTTAAGCCCTTTTTAGACCCTCTAAAAATGAAAAGATTGTCGAGCGATCTTGCGGCCTTTCACGCTCGTTAAACTGAAATTTGAAGTCACGTATGTCCAGTGGTAGTTTACCCCTTTTTTAGTCCAGACGGTCAACTGTACGAACAAAGGTATACTCTATTAAATTCCCATTCTTTAGAAGAGTACTCTTAGGTATAATTTTATTCCTTTTTCAGGCCTGAGGGACTAAATTTACGAAAAAGAAACCCCCACGGAGGCCATAGTTAAGCTCTTTCAGACTCCCTAAAATTGAAAAGATCACCGAGTGACCTTATTCTTTCACACTCGTTAAATTGGTCCAGAAGAATATTCTTGATGGAGTCCATAGTTAAGATTTTTTCAGACTCCTTAAAAGTGAAAAAATGGTCGAGTGATCTTGTCCTTGTCACACTCGTTAAAATGGTTTTGAATTGACGTCTAATCGATGCTATTTTATCCCTTTTTCGAACCGACTAGACTATTGTCGAAAAAGGTACCCCAACGGAGTCTCCTTTTATGCTTTTTCAAACTCTCTAAATATGAAAAACCACCGAGCTTACCTTCTCTGGGCTCGTTAAACTTACATCAAAGGATGTTACCATTGTGTGTTCTATCAACCTCATTTGCATACCTTATCCACCAACCTTGTGACAATTTGCTTCTGCGTCTTAACACCTTGGGCCACTGGAGGATTTTTCCCGAGTATCGTTTTACCAGAGCATCAGTCTTGTCCTTGTGCCTTGAGCTTGTATGTTTGCAGTACTCGTTCCTCCATTGTAACATAATATTCCTTTATTCTTTTTCCAAAATTATCGAAAAGAAAAAAAAAATCAAATATACCCCAAAAAGAGGATGGGAAAAGTATTTTCTTTATTGGCAGCATAATGAGTCACCCTTGGATAAAGCACATATGTCCGTTTGATCATCAGAATATGGGATGTAGTACGACCTTAGGAATATTTTCTCGCTATACAGAGTTGTGTCCTCCACCGTTTGGTTATTCTTCCAAACATATGGAGAGTTTGTGTTGCCTCCTACTTCGTAGACTTATGATTAACATATATATTGCCTGAGTCTTATCACTTGTCATGCTATTGTCCAAGGGAAGTTTGTCACTAAGCCTGAGTCGACCCCTCTACAATATGTCTCTTGTCTGCATACCCGGCCATCCTGAACGTCCAATCAAGTCCTTGTTCAAAATCACTGAATCCTTCAGTCTGATCATCAAGATTATCAAGTCCATAACCGACGAGCCGTCAAAGACCTATGGGTAGTGCAGTTGTACACTCATATTACACTCCTACCCGAGTTTTAGAAGATTTTGAAGTTATTTCTCGAGCTCTGAAGTCCAGCCATAAGGCCGAATCAGCTTCTGGAAGATGGATACTCTATATGTATATCTTTCTAATTTCGAGATGTAGTTCCGCTGTGTATTATTCGCGGCTACTCTTTATAGTTATTTGACATGGATCTACAATGTATTTGATTGGTAGACATGGTTCTCTTTTATCCCGAGCATGGGTATGCCCGCCTCGGTGAGACATTTTTTATTTTGCAGACGACACCTCCTGGTTCCTGATCCTTGGGCTCAATCAGTCGGCACATTAGTAAAGATTGATAATGTATTTCGGCCATCAGATGCTCTTATGACTTCACACATTAGGGGGCATCTGTTATAACCCTAAATTGCACCACACATGCTTACCTGGCATCAGGCCAACTCATATCCCTTTTTTGCCAAAACTCTGCTAAACAACTCTTTGAAAATCCTCTTGTGTCAAGGCCCATGTGCCCTAACCCATTACTGCATGCGTGTACATGCTGGCTGACTCACAACAGCCTGCGTGTACCTAACAAAGCACGAAAAAAGGAAAGTTTCCGACGGAACAAAAAGCTATGGGTCAGTTAACTGAAACTCCCAACCATGCATGGCCGAGGGTTCATCCGAAACCCTAGCTCCTTCTAGCCTATAAAAGAAGGGGTAGGGGTACCATTTGGAGAAGGAAAAAATACAGCGAAGAAACTCTTCCCATTTACATAATCCATTGTCCCAACCCTTTAGCCTTTCCTCATGCCAAAGGAGATTTAACGCAAAGCAGTTGAGGGAAAGAAGAAGAGGAGCCCAGGATCAGGTTCAAGGAGCGGTGGCCAGTCTCAACTTTTTTGTAAGTTGATTCACTTTCAGTAATAAAAAGAATACTTTTCCCATCCCAATGCATGAATTGTCTATGATTTGATTAATTTATGCTCAATTTCTAACCCTTGAGTAAAGAAGTAGCATGCATGCATAGTTTTTGTTTGTCTTGAGTGTAGGTCATCTGTGGAAGGAGCAGCGCAAGCAAGTAATCAAAGAGCAATAGAGGATCTACATCGAACACTGGTAATAAGGTTGGTGGTCCTTTTCCCATGAATTTACTATGAAAAAGGTGTTTAAATCTTGGGTTGTAGGTAAAAAAGTAGTTTCTATTCGGTCAAAATCTGCATACAAGTCTGACCCTAGTTTGCTAGTCCGTAGGGTGTTTTTCCCAACAACACTGAAGCTTCTTGAAAAATTGGTACGGGAATTTCCTGTACTTCTGTTATTCTCTTCTTATATTCTTTGTATTTGGTTCTGCAGGTGGATTATATGAGTCTAGAAAAGAGTTATGAAGGGTCTCTTTGACCTCCCCTCATGCCGAAGATGTTGTATATCTGTAGGCAAGAAGATTCAATCATTTTATATTATCGTAGAGAAAGATGATAAGAGAAAAAGAAACCAATCAAATTTTAGAAGTACACCTTATCACTTATCATATGATCTCATGCCAAAAAGAAATGAAATTTCCCTTCTTTTAATGGATTATTGACAGAGGTAGCATTCAACAGTGAAACAAGGGAATACATATATGTTTGCATCTCATGCCAAAAATGAAATTGCCCTTATTTAATGGATTATTGATAGAGGTTGCATTTAGCAGTGAAATAGGGGAATACATATATGTTTTCCAGAAGAACAGATCCCACCTAACTTTCTTCAAAGATTTACTATCATTGGTTGTTATAGATAAATTTCACAATATAAGTAGATTAGGCTCCCTAGTTAGGGCTCCACTCTTAAGAAGTTTCCTTCTTAGATAGTGTAGGCTTTAGATGTCAGACCAGTAAGTTGACTTAGGGTGATTCTCAAATGGACATTTTCTTGGAGAATTATATTTCTAATTCATCTGGGATTTTGTATCTCATGAAAGCCAATAATGACCTTTACTCTTTTCTGGGATTTACATGTGTGTGTGTGTTCATAACATTGTCTTACCCTTAAAGATGCTTTGTCCTCAAATCATACTTATGGAAGACTTATCTCTTTCTCTGGCTTGTAATATTGTCTCATGATTATTTATTCCTAAATTAGTGATCGTTGAAGACCTAAAATGATAGGATCTTCTAAGCGTTGAGAAAAACTATCGAATTGTAAAGGAGTCTAGCCACCCTAATTCGATCTTCTGGAGAACTGGGAATTTATAGGGTTCTTGTAGAAAAATTGATGTATTTAGACTCCCATGATAGCTTCTACTTTGAGCATCATTTGTAGTGGAAGTAATAGTTTTTGACATATCAATCATTTGTTTCTATTGATACATTGATTGGTTGAATTATCAACTTTTTTTATTAGGTTGTCTATAAGGCGTCCTTGCAACTTGATATTTACTTTGTATACTTGTAGCTTTTTCTTGATTAAATTTTGGAATTGAGTCTTCTTCATTTCCCTGGCTTGTTTCTACTTCGACATGTGAAGACCTATTTACATCAGCTAGATTTGTGTCCTTTTGAGTCGTAAGGTTCATTGGGTCTGTATTAATTCCTTTATCCAAAATTGGTTTTTTGTCATTTGAATACTTCTCTAGTTCCATAGGTTTAGTCATTGTCTCTTTATCAACCAATGATTCCTTATTGATAATTTTCTCTAACTTTTCTTGTAGCTTCTTCTTATCACTCTTTATCTTCTTAATCAAGGTGAGTAAAATTTGATTATGAACTTTTAGACGACAAATTTATGTGTCTTTATCTATAACAATTTTGTCAAGATATTTTTGGATATCAAGTATTGACTGTTGATTATATTGAAGTAACATTTTTGAGATATGATCAAGATATTTTGTTGTAGATACTGAATCAGACTTCATTGAGACGTCATGTAATGTTATTTTTTTTTATTGTAGGAAAAAATAAAAAATGTTTTCTCGAAGTTTAATATTAAGCTATCCAACGTCTCTAACCAATTTGAACCAAGAATTATATCAATCTCTTTTTGATATATAGTTGTAACCTTGAATCTCGATACGAGTTTATAATCTTCAAGTGTCAATTGTAAGTCCTTGATTTCATATTTATTGCCAAAAAGGCCTTTTGTTTCAATTACACTTGTTTTTGGAATTATTAATTGATTCGCCAAATCGACACTGATGTGATTTTTATTCTTATCTAGACAAATGTGGATGTTAATTTCTTTTTCTTGAATATTTCCTCTAAATATCAATAATCTGATGCATTCATCTTGATGATTTTTTCCATAAAATATTCCTTCCTTAAAATCCATTTTTATTTTCGTCAAAAACTTTTGTTTAAAAGATAATACTTTTTATAACTTAGAGACTTTTAATGATTTTGACCCTTTTAAAAAGTACATTTTTTATAACCTAATACCTTGTGTGGTATTTATTAATAAAATTAAAATAAAAACTTTTGAGGTTATTATAATAGATCCCCTTTTTATATATAATTTACGGGGTACACTTATATCTTAACTTATATAATGGAGAGTTTATTATTAAAATACGAGTAAGAGTCACAATGTTTGACCTTTGGTTATGCACCCCCTCTTCAGATTTGATAATGACCCTTCACAACATATGGAATGATGATATCGGATTAAACTTATACGGATTTATGAGCAGAACGAAATGAAACCACATATTTATAATATTAACATAGAGACACAATGAAAAATAATAGAGATAAAATAAAACTTCACTTCTATTAAATAAGAAATATGCTAAAAACTGTAAAATGCAAACTGAAAATAATCTTGCTAGAATGGTGGTAGCTTATCTCTGAGAAGCGATGTGACAACTACAATCATTCACAAGATGATGAGTACAATCAGGATCTGAAGGCCTTTTTAGAATAAATATGAATTCCAAAAACCTAGACATTCAAAAACCTAACCCTAGGAGATGAAGCACCAAAAGTCATGTGGGCCCTGTTGGGGTAAGTTAGTACATCAACTTCCTGAGGTCATAACTTTTGCATACGATCTTCGTTTAGGGTGCACGATAGATCGTTGGAAAGGAATTGATGAGGATAATCATTTAGGGGACTTTATCAGAGCCTATGGCTATCATTGAGATTCCTAATCGTAAAAAAATCAGCGTTTAGGCCCTCAAAATGGCCCGAGAACTTCAGGAACCGAAAACTGTTAAAAATAGTAAGTTGCCAAAAAAATTGTTTTGAGCCAATTGGAAAAGGTGGGTGGCCATAAAAATCCTCCTGGATCAATCCTCCCCCCTTAGAAAGAAATGGTCTCCATTGCATTGAGTTCCCCATCAAATGAGGAAGTTTTTGCTGAATTTGGCCCTGGGTGAGCCACTTGCCTTGGTGCAGGAGTTGCCCTACTTTGACAACCCGATAAAGTTGGATCCTTTTTTGGTGAGTGCCCTTGAATTGTGTGTCCACAATATGATCAGTGGATTCATGTTCCATGTAGGGAGGGTTGAGCTCTGTTAGTGTCAATTGTTTTGCTACCTCTGAGGTATCTAATAATGGTGGAAAATAAGGTCGATGGAGGTCCACATTGAAAAATGGGTGAAATCCAAGGAAGGGGGGAAGGTTGAGATCAAAATCATTTTTAACCATAGCCTTGGTGAGTGTGTAGGGTCCATAACAGAGTGCACGAAGCTTCTGATGAGGCCTTGTAAGGCATTCTTTCTATAAGTGCAACCAAACTTTGTCTCCCACCTGAAATTGGTATGGCACACAGTGTTGATCATGGCACTGGTTATTCTTGGCATTGGACCTTTGTAAAATATCATGAAGTTGTTGGTGGATGTGTTGGATCCACTCAATGAACTGGGTGGCTTTGTCAAGTCCAGTTGGAGCATGTGTTGAGTCTTCCTGGGTGGTCGTAAGGGTTAGTTCAACATCCATGGGACCCAATGGTTGAAATCCCAACCCCACCTGAAAGAGATTGTTGATGGTTGAGCTATGTACATGCACAAGATGTGCATGATCAGTCGCTTGACAAACTCGGTTTGGCCATCTGTCTGGGGGTGGAAGGAAGTGGAATTGGTGAGCTTGATGTCCAACAGTGACCAGAGACTCGACCAGAATGTGATAGGGAATCGGTTGTCCCGATATGAGATAATGGTTTGAGGGATCCCAAAGTGTACCCACACTCATTCAAAGAAGAGATTGGTAGTGGCCTCCACTGTGATGCTCTTCTTAGAGGCAACCAAAATCGCCATATTGGAAAAGCAATCAATAACCAAAAAAACACAGTCATTTCCCCACTTGGTGGACATAAGGCTCGACATCTATTACATTAATATGGATTCCCAGGGCATGTCAGGAGTAGGTAGAGGAGTGTACAAGATTTGTTTCTTAGTGGAAGGTGGCAATAGTGCAAGCAGTGCAGGACTGGATATACATGTTGTGTAAATCTATAGAACCTGCACATAATATATCTAGCTAGCAAATGACATACACAGTTTGCAAAGAAAATATGAGAACAAGGAAGCAGGAAAGAAAGAATGAAAGAATTATCATTAACCAAATGAATGAATGATAATTTACACATGATATACTCTTTATAACTCAACTAATGTGTACTGGATGAGAATACAATGCACCATATTGGTGGTCTAGAGTGATCTGGACACACACCAACAGTTATAGGAGTAAACTTCATCCTAGTCTAGTATCTTAGGAAGTTACAGGAGTTAATTGCCACCTAGTATGAGTTAACTAGTCTCTCAGTCTTCAGTTAACTAACTAAATAGAGTGAAGTGAGGAGGATATTAGGGAATCATGAGTAATGCGTTAGTCTGGTGATTATTCGAAGGACAATGAGAATTAGGTGGTGATGATCCTAATGTGTCATCTAGACTCCACTCAACTGATCAAACTGAAGTGTGAACTAGAATATTCGAGTAGAGGAATATTCTCCCTAAACTATAGGATACTGAATAATGACTAATAAACATAGGGAAAACCTTAGGAAAAATAAATCGTAGGTATGTGTGAAGTATATCGAACACCCCCTTGAACATCACTATGGTGAAAACAAAGAATGGGTCCCGACAACAAGGCCATGTTAGGTACCTAAATACAAACAATACACTGAAATAAACGAGGAAAGAGGGAAAACCTCATGGGAAAACCCCCCTTAAAAGTACAACGTATGTAAAAAGAAGAAATGATAGTTTCTAGGAAACTATGTCCTTCACTCCAAGACGACTACATAGAGAATGGAACTTATGCTCAATGAAGGTCTTGGTGAAGATGTTTGTAATCTATTCTGCTGAAGAACAAAACTGCAGGTCAATGATCCCCTCGTGTACTAAGTCCCGGATGTATTTCATGTGGATATCGATGTGCTTCGTCCATTGCCTCTACACTGGATCTCTGCAGAACTTCAAAGTTCTCTAGTTGTCACACCAGATGACGATCGACCAATGAAAATCAATTCCCAAATCAGAAAGAAAATGGTGTAGCCAAATAACCTGAATGGTTACGTTAACCACCCCTTTGTACTCTGCTTCGACTGAAGATAAAGAAATAGCAACCTGCTTCTTACTCGACAAACATATAGGCCCAGAACCAAGACTGAGGGACTAACCAGATGTGGAATGCGATCAAGGCTATCACCAACCTAGTTAGAATCAATGAACCTGATGAAGCCCAATGTAGATTTTGTTGCATAGTGAATCCCAGAGGTGATGGTTCCCTATACATATCGAAGGATACGCTTTCCAGCCTTCCAATGTAGATCATGCAGCTCCTGCATGAACCTGGAGACTACTCCAACTCCATAGGAGAGGTCTGGTCTAGAGTGTGTGAGATACAAAAATATCCCCACTAGTTGTGTGTACAGTGTGTTGTCAACTAGTGGAATGTCCTATCCATATTCAAGTTTGACTCCTGATAGGAAAGGAGTCGGGAAAGACTTGAAGTCTGTCATGTGAAATCTCTCAAGGAGATCTCATGCATACTTGTCCTGAGAATGTTTGATTCCTGATACATCCTGAATGATCTCGAGCCCAAGGAACAATTGTAGTGGACCCATGTCCATAATCAAGAACCTATCATGAAAAATCCTCTTGACTGCAACAATCATTGAATTCAAGCAACCGGTGATCACCAAATCATCAACATACAAAACTAGGAGTAGAAGTGAATCAGTTGTCCTGAGCATGTAAACATTCGGGTCTAACTTACAACATAAAAATTTCTATGACAATAGGTAGGAGTCCATATTGGCACACCATGCCCTCGGAGCCTGCTTGAGGCCATAAAGACACTTCTTCAGTCGATATACCAAAGATAAATCCTTCATAAATCCCTGGGGCTGCTCCATTTAGATCTCATCAAAGAGATGTTTGTGAAGAAATGAATTCTTCACATCCATCTGATGGAATTCCCATCCTTTGGCTTCCACAATGGCAAGTGCCAAACATATGGAATCCATCTTCGCTACTAGAGTGAAGGTCTCATCATAGTCAATACTGTGCATATGTTGAAAGCCTTCGAAAAATAACATGTCTTTGTATCTGGTAACCTATACATGCTCTATGCTCTTGGTCCTGTAGACCCATCTGCACCTAACAAGTTTCCTTCCTACAAGAAGGGGAACTAGATCCCAAGTCTGGTTCTCAAGGAGGGAGTTGTACTCCTCCTGCATGGAGGATTCCAAAAAGGGATTTCCAGCAGCCTCTCCATAGGACTATGGATCTGAAAACTGAACCAAGAAAATAGTCCTGGGTGGCATTGGTTCAGTGGAAGTGAGTGCAAGAGGAGGATCCTAAAAATCATATCGAGTCCTCCTAGTATCATCTAGATCCCCAACAAGATCTCTTTCATCCTGAAGAGTAGTCTTGGCTTACTTGGGCCTCGGCTCTAGCTCTTCATCTACATGCATTGATTCTTCATATGATTGTACTAAATCTATATTTGGATCATATGAATCCTCTAAATCAAAACTCTCATATGAATAAGAGTTGGAATGTGCATGCTCATCATCTCTGATAGGTGGAAGAACAAAAGTTTCTTCATGTGGTTGTTGAGGTACATGTGAGACACTTTCCTCGAATTGGACACTACGCTCAATGATGGGCTGGTCTAAGGAAAGATCAATGATTCTATATCCATTCACACCATCGGGGTATCCAACAAAGATATACTATGTTCTATGTGGATCAAGTGCCTTCCTCTTTTCATAGGGAATCATGGCCCATGCATGTGAACTAAAAATACGGAAGTGGGTCACTTTCGATTTGAGGCCGCTCCAAGCCTTGTAGGGGGTACTGTGAAGCATGAGAAATAATAAAAAAAAATGGGCATGTACTTTGGTTTATTGATTTATGGATGCATAAAAGGGCCCCTTAGATCACTATGGATCGGATCTAAAGGAAAGGAGGTCGTTTGATTCTTTCTTTTGTCGAATTTATCTTGAGGGTTTTTTCCAAGAACACATACCTCACAAATTCCTTTGGAGAAGTGGATGTCATATAGACCATCAACCATTCCCTTCTTTCTAAATTGTTGCATATATTTGAAATTTAAATGTTTGAACCTTTTGTGCCATATCCTACCTCTTTCATCAACATGGGTAAGAAGTAATGCAGAATCTGGTTCAATAAATTTAGAACATGTATAGAGTATGGATTGATGATTTACCTCATTAGTAGAAACCCTGGAATTGGTTTGCATATCATATATATCCACTTCATTAGGTGTGAATATGACTCTTTTTTCAGTGCCATAGTTTGTCATATGATACACGGAGAGAATATTGACGGCAAGTTTGGGAACGTGTAGCACATTCTCGAAGCTTTTGTTTGTGAGTTCAATTCTTCCTTTACCGGTGACCTTGACCGAAGAGTTTTTCCCCATCAAAATAGGAGGACCTTTGCATGCATCCAATAAAATAGACATATTTTGTGGCTTCCATATGGTGTGATGCACCTGAATCTACGATCCAAGCATCAGGAGAGGACTTGATGGCAATCAAAGCATGGCTAGAATTTCCTTTCTTTGGATTTTGATCTTCTAGCTTCTTCTTATTGGAACCCTCGGGATGCGATCTCCAAGGTTTTTTTGTTGAAGTATTTGGGCCATTTGATCTATCTATTTCTGCATACATGTAGATTCTGGATGGAATCCTTTATGGAATTAAGTGCATTTCTCCCCTTTTCCTCCCTTTCCACCTTATGATATGGACGAATCGTTGAAGGGTTTTAAGTACCCTTCCTTATTTGTATTTTCATGTGATTTCCTTTTGTATTTGTCTTTATATTTATGATTTTGATGACCACTACCATCATGCACAATAAGTGCATGCACCTTTGGGCCTTTGATTTTTCCCATGTTGATAAGCTTGTTCTACTCGTGTGTCAGAGATTCAATAAAGACCTCAAGAGAAGGAATCTTCCAGGTGGCTCCAGAGGCGAGCCTAACTGAATGAAATGTGGATACAAACACTGAGTATTCTAGAAAAAGTTTGGAGAGAATGGTGAGAACCATTTGTTTCTTCTCCTTAGATTTATCAACCCCGCAATCCTTGAGTTGCGACAACAAATCCTTATAATTGGTAAAGAAATATTGGATATTGTCGAACGTTTTTATATCCAAAATGAGCAATTCCACCATGAGCATGTGTCCCCTCATATTGTCCTATTTTCCAAAAATATCTTCCATGGTGTTCTATGCTTCATTAGGGGTTTTACATGAGGATATGTGAAAGAGGAGTTCAGAAGAAATGGGACTACAAATATTTCCAAACACTTCATCCATTCGATTGAGATACTTGGATTTTTCTATCGATAATGTGGTTTTGGTATATGTGTCCATGGTTAACCTATATAATCCTCTGCCTCAAATATGCACTATCATATTATCTTTCCATGCAAATAAATTGTACGGTGTAAGAATGAATTCTTTTGGAATTTCCATTTTTCCAATGTCTTCAATCTTCGGTACCTGCAAAAATAATCTGGTGTGTCTTTTCCCTAGAATTATATCAGTTCTGATACCATATAAATGTGTTCAAACTACATAGAATATATTTATCTAGAAAATGGCATACACAGTTTGCAGAGAAAATATGAGAAAAGAGAAGCAGGAGAGCAAGAATGGAATGAGAATCAAATGAATGAATGATAATTTACACATGATATACTCTATATAAATCAACTAATTCACACTGGAGGATAATCCAATGTGCCATATTGGTGGTATAGAGTGATATGGACACACACTAGCAGTTACGAGAGTAAACTTCTATGTATTCTAGTCTCTTAGGCAGTTACGGGAGTTAACTACCACTTAGTCTGAGTTGAATAGTCTCTCAGTCTTCAGTTAACTAACTAAAACAGAGTGAAGTGAGGATAAGATCATGGAATCATGAGTAATGGACAAGTCTGGTGATGATCCCAAGGATAATGCACATTAGCTGGTGATGATCCCAATGTTGCATGGTGATTATCCCAATGTGGCATCTAGACTCCACTCAATTGATTAAATTGAAGTGTGAACTAAAAAGAATATTCTCCTAGAGGAATATTCTCCCTAAACTATATGAGACTGAATAATGAATAATAAAAATAGGGAAAACCTTATGAAAAATAAATCATAGGTGTGTGTGAAGTATCTCTAACATGCTGACATATTGTCGAAGTTCCGGCTAGTAGAAATGTCGTTGCAGCACTGCCACTGTCTTTTACACATTGAAGTGTCCTGCTACCCAACTGTAGTGGGATTCCCAAATAAGCTCCACTCGCTCGCTTGATGGAACACATAGATGGCCCAAATGGCACAACATCTCATCATGAATATGGAAATTAGTGACATCTGTGTTTGCGCCCAACATCTGGTAGGTGTTGGCGTAGTCAGAATCCGTCTCATAGAGATGGGACCATCTGGAGGTCTCATGGCCACAAGAATTGAGCATTGTGGTGAGTGTCACAATTGGAGGTTGGCTGAGGCAACCAACAACTTGGTTGGTACTTCCTACTTTATACTAGATGTTGAGGTAGCACTGTAGAAAATATGTGGACTACATCTAATGGTAGTCATTATGAAATTTTTCTTATGTCTGGATGAACTGTAGTGACTTATGATCAGTGTAGATGATTGTCTCCTTCCCAAGAATGTAATGCCTCTAGTGGAAGAAAAATTTCACAGTGGAGTAGATTTATTTGTCATAATTAGGGTACTTACGGATGACATATGACAGTGTCTCACTATGATAGGCCACAAGGTGGTCGTGCTAAGTGGTGATTGTTCCCACAACATAGTCTAAAGCATCTGTCTTGATCTCAAAGGGATATTTTAGGTCAGGTAATGAAAGTAATGGGGAAGATCAAAAGTGTTGCTTCATATCACCAAATTATTTCTGTTGGGACAATCCCCACACAAATATTTCCTTACCACCACCCCTGGTTATTTGGTTTAGGGCCCATGCAACATGGGTGAATCCCAACATGAACCTACGATAGAAATTGGCAAGGCCTAAGAATCTTCGAAGCTTAGTGAGTGTGGATGGGGCTGGCCATTCATGGATGACTTGGATCTTTATTTTATCAACATGCACACCATGTGCATCAACAATGTATCCTAGGTACTAGACCTTTTCCATGCCGAAGGATCATTTTTCCAAGTTGGCATATAGCTTGTGCTGTCACAGAGTGTGCATAACCTGTTGAATATGTTGCAAGTGTTATGCCCAAGTCTTTTTGTAGATGAGGATGTCATCTAGATACACCACCGCAAAAAATTTAGTGAAAGGACACAATATATCATCCATCATCCTCATGAAATTTTTTGGGGCATTTGTCAAACCAAAGGGCATGAAAACCATTCAAAAAGACCTTATTTTGACTTGAAGGTTGTTTTCCATACATTTGTTTGTTCTATTGGGACCTGATGGTAGCCAAACTTTAGATCAATCTTAATGAAGTTTTTGTCCCCCTTGAGTTGATCAAGTATATCATTGATTTGGAGAATCATGTACTGGTTCCTGACTATAATTTTATTTAGGGCCCGATAATCAATGCAAAGTCGCCAAGTCTCATCTTTCTTTTGCACTAGCATGATTGGGCTTCTACAAGGTGATGATTTGGGTTGGATGTGCCCCTTGTGGAGTCATGCTTGGATCTTATGCTTGAGCTCCTCATTTTCTAGTAGAGAACGGTGATAGGCTGGCCCATTGGGTAGTGGTGCGTCGGGGTTCAGATCAATGGGATGCTTGACCTGACAGTGCAGAGGTACTCTAGTAGGTGATGAGAATATATATTTGTATTATTCCACTACCTTATCCACTTTCTTATGCTACATGGAGAGTTCAGTCACGGAGGCCAAGGATGTGGATGCAAACTTTCACTCACTCTGAGAGAGAATAACAAATAATACAAAAAAAATTATCTGAGAGATGACCTTCTTGCATTGCTTGGAAAAGATCAAGGAAATAGCCCTAGGTGAGACTACCTCGGGTATCCTGTACAATTTCCTATTCAAAGTAATAATAACACTAAGAGGCCTAGACTCATACACAGGATGACGTTTCTATAAATAAGGTTGGCCCAAAAGAACATCACAAAATTCAAGGGGAGAAATATCGCACAATACCTCATCTTTGAATGGCTTGATGTCTTACGATAGGAGGCATTGTTGGTTGACATGAAGATCACTTCCTTGATGGAGCCATCTAATGATGTAGGGTTGTGGGTGTGGAATTTTCGACAGGGATAGATGCTTGATGACCTCTACTGAGATGAGATTCTTTTGGCTACCTCCATCAATGATGAAATGCAACGGAGTGCCTTTTTCCCACATCTGTGAATGAAAGAGGCGCTCGCCTTCCTTTGGTTCATCAAGTTCACTGAGATGGATCTTTTTGGTAGTAACGGTGGCATTGGGTTCCCCATCAATGATCCATATTCCCTTTCCTGGTTCTGACTCTGAGTCGGAACCTGCATCTAATTCAAAGGCTTTTACCTCAACAACCAATGACTACTTTGAGCGGAAATCAACAGTGTTATGTCAGGGGATCTTATGGAAGTCGCACCACTTCCTGATATCTTTCTTCATCTTCCCATTGTCCTTATTTTCTTATGGTTTGGACTGGTTGTCCTGCGTTTTCCCATATTTGTTCTATCCTTTTTTCTATGGATTGGGGTTGCCCTTTCCCTACTTCTATTGTGAGGGGTTCCCAGACCCAAACTTCCATGTCTTTTGTTTCAACTTCTTCTCGATTTTGACGACATATCGATAGGCCGCACCCAAGGATGAGATGTCCAAAAACTCCATTTTTGTTTGGATGTATCTATACAAACTGTTGCGGTACTTGTGCACCAGATGTTTCTAAAAATATTTGATAACCATCTTGGTGCATGTTAACACATAAAATTCAACGATGAATACTGCTCGCAAATTATTGCCAAACTCTATTATTTATTATATTAATAATAAAATAGTAGGTGGGACCCCCTTGTAGACTAGTGGCTCCATGATGGATATGATGCACTTAATATATATATATATATATATATATATATATATATATATATATTCTATTATGATGATTCCAGCACAGTCTTCTACAGTTGATGATTCGAGTCATGGTTTTAGTCCTTATGATGACATAAGATGATTGGATGATTATTGCATGGCTATATGGTTTTGATGATCACTCGCAAATTATGTTTGTCCTAGGGATAAAAGGATTATTACAGGTTTTGTTTTGGCATTGAATTAAACATGGATTAATTATTTTATATATGATTTTATACAAAGGGATGATATGGCAGCTCTGTTTTAAACAAACAAACAATTCACAAACTCAAATGATATGTTTTGTTGTGACAAAGAAGGGTGCATAAACCCTTGATACTATAGATATGCACTTTTTTAAAAGATATATGATGCATATGGGGTGACGTTATAGCGTATGGTTATTTTAAAAAAAAAAAATTGACAATACTTTGGATGGTGCACTATGCAATGGGATATAACAATAAAATATATGGTATATTTAATGGTTAGTTTTATGGTGAGTTGGTTGTATTCTACGTTGAATTGAATGAGGTATGGGAAGGAAGTGATGTGCATTTACTAGATGTCACTCAAACAACCCTTGAGAGTGGCACCCTAGCCATACTTGCATTTGGTTTTTTGTCTCTGGTGGTTGTTGATGCTCCACAATTTTTGGTTGTGAAGGAGGATACAGTATAACTCTCTCCCTCGAGCAAGATTTTCCAGGTATGGTTCCTTATTTTTCCATTCACGATGGTTTCTTAATTCATTATGAATCGATTTTTGGCTCAAAATGGCTTGAGTTCTGTGCTTTTCTTAAGTTTCTTGGAATGTGTATTGGTGTTGTTCGTGGGTTATTCTATGAATATTCTAGACTGTTAGATTTTTAAAGAAGAGGAATGGATATTCTTTGTTGTGTGTAATCTGTGTGTGGGTTTATTGGTGAATCAAGGAAAGGCATGTTCAGTCAGCTTGGGGTTTTTGGTCTGGTTCTCTATGGAAACTTATGATTATAGTTTAGCAAGCTCTAAGCTTTGCGCATCAGTTTTGCAACCGGTCTTGGTGTTAAGTTTTGTCACTCTTTTTCATCTCTGTGGTTGATATGTTTCATTTCTCTGGGTTGCAATGTGAATTGTTAAGAGTTGGGGTGTTTCTTTCCATGTTTTGGCCGAGCCCCGAGATATTATTTATCATGGCATCTCCCTCATTGTCATTGTGTTGAGGGGTAATAAATCCCTCTAACTCAACATTAGGAACCAAACCCGCCATCGAGGCCCAATTAGACTCTGCAGTGTTTGATAGTGGAATGGTTCTCTAGATCTTGTGATCTGGCCAATTAATCGATGGGCTTTACGTAGTGATTTACAAGATATCTTCTCGTGAAAACTCCTCCTTCAATTTGATCGTTCTATTTTTTCTATTTTCTCTTATAGGTGGGTCTGATAAAATATAGGTGTTGTTATAAACTAGCTGGGTAAAGGAAAAGGGGAAAGATTAACTACTGAAGAATGATGATCTTAGGATAACCCTCGTGTTCAAGCATGCAGAAAATTTTTTTCACACCTATGACAAGCCTAGTACTAATACATCAAATTGTTGGTATTTCAATTATTGACAAGAAAACATACATGCAATAAAATGATGACAATAAAATTAGTTTCCTTAGTTGTACTCATTGATCACACATTAACACAACCATTTTCTTTCCATCATTAGAAATAAGAACTATAAAAATATTGAATCAGGTAACTTATTAATAGATTCAGAAACTCTTACTGATTACAACATCCATTCATGAGATAAACTTAGAAGCACTTCCTCCTTATGATCCAATCACACATGCCATTGATGTAATTCCTCCTTTGATGTCTTAGCATTCTCTATAATGATCAATTTCTTCTATGTGGTGATGAGGATGGAACTGTCCAAAGTAAGCCTCCTTTTCTTGGTGGTCCTCTTCACGTTGGATTTCCTCTTTAGGTCATAGGCGATTCCTTGTATATCAGAAACCTCATCCATAGGTTCGGGTATTTGTTTCTCTCCCCAAGTAAGAGTGTTTCCCAGGCTCTCGACGACGTATATTTGTTCAAGACTAGGTTCCTGAACTTCTTCTATATGTCTCGAAGGCTCAGCCTCTGGTCATTGCTCCTTGGGGGGTAAAGTACTGGAAAAAATTGAGGAATCAAGGGTAGATTTGGTACTCTCAATGAGCATTTGGTGGTTGGATTTCTCGGCGACATTCTTCCTGCAACTAGATCAAAGTTTAGAGACTGTGTAAGGAACTAGATGAACATATATAAATTATAACCAACGAATTGAAAGACTTAGATACATACCTTTAAATCTTGTTAAACATGGTTTTGATAATCAAAAGGGTCAGTACAATCTCGAGTTTCTCGCTCTATTCCTTCCGACGCTCTG
>JASDQU010101792.1:364575-390302 GCA_032191745.1 Picea mariana | reverse complement strand
GTCTTAGCATTCTCTATAATGATCAATTTCTTCTATGTGGTGATGAGGATGGAACTGTCCAAAGTAAGCCTCCTTTTCTTGGTGGTCCTCTTCACGTTGGATTTCCTCTTTAGGTCATAGGCGATTCCTTGTATATCAGAAACCTCATCCATAGGTTCGGGTATTTGTTTCTCTCCCCAAGTAAGAGTGTTTCCCAGGCTCTCGACGACGTATATTTGTTCAAGACTAGGTTCCTGAACTTCTTCTATATGTCTCGAAGGCTCAGCCTCTGGTCATTGCTCCTTGGGGGGTAAAGTACTGGAAAAAATTGAGGAATCAAGGGTAGATTTGGTACTCTCAATGAGCATTTGGTGGTTGGATTTCTCGGCGACATTCTTCCTGCAACTAGATCAAAGTTTAGAGACTGTGTAAGGAACTAGATGAACATATATAAATTATAACCAACGAATTGAAAGACTTAGATACATACCTTTAAATCTTGTTAAACATGGTTTTGATAATCAAAAGGGTCAGTACAATCTCGAGTTTCTCGCTCTATTCCTTCCGACGCTCTGGAATTCACTTACGTGGAGAATAAATTTGTTCACAATGGTTCTATATATTTAAACAGGGATGATCTTACCATGTTGCATCATCCATTCAATTCGGGTTATTAGTGAAATTTCAAAAAATCTGTCGTCAGATCTTCAGAGGATTTTAAACTGAAATTCATCATGCATTGACAATGGAGGAGTGGGTGGTAATGTGGTCTATCAAGGATTTCAAAATGATGTTTTCTACTAGGTGCACGGGGTAGCAACTAATGCGGGATCGGAAATTAACTAGTTCCTTAAATGTCCAAAATATGATCGTATCTAATGCCAAAAACGTCCCATCATTTCACTCTTTAAGTTGGTGGATTGGGGTTAGGGATTGTGTTGTGAACATTTTCATTGATATCCTCCTGAAAAATCACCGAATCCGATCGATCTTACCATACAGTGTTGTCGTGGAAAAGTTGACTCGGAGGTCTGACTAGGACCTAGGGAACCAAAAACTGACTCGGGATAGAACTAGACCATACGACCATCTGACCTAGTAAAGACACATGGCGTTCAATACTGGTAAATTAATGCACTCATGTTAATCAAAGTCAAGAATTTCTTTAAGCCCTTCGTTCTAAAACAAAATCCTAACTTGCCAATGCTGAAAAGTGTCAAGGATTGGCGATCGACGATAAACCTACCCAAGTGCTCTTGAATCAGCTCCCTAAAAAAAGTCTCGATGTCAAAAATGCATCGGGGATCGACGATCAAAGATAAATTTATCACGGTCGAAATGTTTGTTGTGATCCTTTTGGATTTTCCCCGATCCCAATAAATCGCATTGACCATCGGCTATCGACGATTTCTTTACGTCCTTTGTTAACGTCTGTCTTCCTCATATTTTACAGATGTTCAAGGGGATTGGCTATATATTGAACCTTTATGTGAATAAATTATGCAAACCAAAACCGCCTTTTTTCGATGCCGATAAGGATTGATGCTCAGTGACTATTTTTTGTGTGTGTGGTTCATTTACTTACTTGAATTCTTTTCGATGTTGAACCTAAGCACATTAGGTGTAGTGTTTAGCTGATGATTCTTAATCCAGGTGTTAATGTATTTTATACATGAGGTTTGATAAGTTAAAACAAACCTGAATAGGTGATAAGAGTCATGAAAACAAACAAAGATAAAATATTTCCCAAAATGAAGTCAAGTCAGACAGTGCAGAAAACAAGTGGTACCCAAAAACTGACAAAATTTGATAAGGATTTTTAGGATGTGTTGAGTGCTCGACAAATGGAGAATTACTGGGTGAAAGTAGAATATTTGTTCCTTCCTCGAGCTTAGATGATGCAAAAACTGGTTAAGATCTTAACTGGGTTTTTATCACAGCCTCTTCTATCCCCAAAATTCCCTAGTTGGTGAATCTGGGCCTGCCTGTGGGGTTTCAACCTTTATTCCACCTTTGTTTCCTGTAACCATGACCCATGCCCTCTTTTGAAAAGAGTCGAGTAACTCATTCATTGGTACCAAGCCTTTTAGTTATCATCATTCACTTGCTACAGTGTTGCTCTGCTACCAGTGAGTGTCCATAGCCCCAGCCGAGTCACCCTGAAGTCACAGACCTTGCTCCACTTCCAGTGAGCATCCATAGCCCCGATAGATTTATCTACATATGCTCTCCTACTTTTCACTCATTTGATATAATTGATTTTATTTTGGCAAAATTCCCTGAGCGAGTGGGAGAGGAGGACGTCTGTTATTTGCAAAAATGAGATGGTTAAGGTGAATTTTTGCTAGCTCTGTCTTGAGGTACATGTGGTCCTTTCAGTTAGTAAAATTTCTTGTCTGGGGCGCAAGGGGAATTCTGGTTAGCAAGTCACATGAGAAACGCCAAAGCACAATGCAGAAATCCTCATTTCAGCCCCCCCCCCAAGCAAGCGAGCGGAAAAAATTTTGTCCTCAGTGGCCGAGATCCATCTACAAAGTTGATCGATGGCCATCGGGATTTCGGGGCTGCCAAGTCACCCGGGATTTAGTGCAAGATCTAGCCCCGTCGGCTTTCGGTAATTTCAAGATCAAAGGGTGAAGGTTTTATGTCTTTGAACATCGTGAAACCCCGAACCCTGATAGTGCCAAAACTGGGGCCCACGACATCACGAATCATTTTGAGCCATCAGATCTAGAGGGATGCGTGGTGTCGGATTAAGCCGTCTCGGCATATCGCTCATCGTGATTTCGATCAGCAAGGATCATCCCCCTTCATATTCGCGAATGCCGAAAGTGACTTGGGAATAGGCACGTGGTCACGGTCCGTGGTCACTTAGAGGAAGAAAGGAGCTGTGTAAAGAAGGCCACGGCACCGAGTTCAGTTACAGAGGGGATCGTCACGATCTCCAGGCGCCATCAAATCCGATCTCCATATTGTTTCTCTCTTGGAGTAAATGATGGAAAGAACGGGTGGTTGAAACCTCCTTTCATTCATTAAGTGAGGGGATGGAGGGTCTGGCAAGCCGTCTGCCCGAAGAGGTCCTATGTATTGATTTTCTCAAAGAAACCATGCCGAAGTTCTCGACTCAACAAAGAAGTCTGTGCACGCTAGCCCAGCACTTAATGGCTCAGCTACCCTCCTTGCAGGAGACATGCGTAGTTAAGATGGTGCTTAAATAAATATATCAGTATGAGTTTGACAGAAGGGACACCAAGATTTGGGTGACTGGACACGCCTCTGTGAGATGAATTTTCCTGGGTATATAGACTCAGTTTTTATATTTTGAAAAGGATCGATGGTTGAGCAAGACTCCCAGTTGTAAAAAATTTAAGGAAGAACTGTTTTCTGGTTATTTCTGGACTCTGGAGACTTCTTTCCTGATGAATGTCAGTTTCTTTCATGTCTTTGTATACACTGTATTAGAGCAACTCGGAATTGGAGGATCCAATCGAGTTGCGACTGTTATAGGATGATGTATGTTGGATCACTGTAATAGTTGTGATTTTTCTAAACAGTCCTTGTGAACTTCTCAGCACTGAATGACTTGGAATTGGAGGATCCAGTCAAGTCTTCCCTTCAGTTTCTTAAAGCCCTGAACCAAGCAGATCTTGTATTTAGAGTTTTTCCTCTACGAACTACCGAAAGGCTTGTTGCCTGAGATAGTTTTCTCATTCTTCTCCCAAGTCTTCCACATGCCCATCTTTAAATCAACTCCCTAACTGAAGTTGGGTCAATACCTCCTTTGTTCCTTGCTATCAGACACAGTTTCTAATTTGAAGCGATACCTGTTAGAGTCTCTACCCATTTGATCGCCCATTTATCAAACCGTGACATAAAAAATGATGGGCGTTGGGCTCTGCTTCTGCAAGCAATCCAAGAGTGACTTCTGAAGCTAACATTTATGGCGTCGTTGTTGGGGACAAAGTTGAAAATTTTCCCCGGGATTGAATGACATTCAGCCTCTGAATCCGAAGGTGCATCGGATTATCGGAGCCCTTCAAGATTGTTATTATGCACCTGGCGACTCCATTATGATGACTCCACTATCGCGGACCCGCCTTGTTAATTGTGGCTTTCAGAGGTAGGCATACGCGGTCTCATCCATAGCTGCCTCTAGCTACACCTGAAGCAGATCCAGAGGCGGTGCTCAGAAAGGGAAAGGCCTCTGAAGAAGAAGCGCCCATCACCGAACCAGGTAATCCACCATATCCATCTGTGGGAGCTCCTTTTTCTCCTCCTCAGTTTCCCAAAAGGCCTGTTTCTGCAGTTCCCCGTTTCCTAAATTTTGGGAGTGTTCCTGTCGAGTTTTCCTCTCATGGTCTGGGACCGGAGGGACAAGACCTTGTCACTCCCCTCTCCCCTGAAGCTGTACCCTGGCGTAGACCTAGGACCGCAGAAGATTTCCCTACGCCTAGTTTAACCACTCCTGTGCAAAGAGGAGCACCCGCTGACTTGAGATCGTTAGCCTTCTCCTTAAATCCCCTCTTGTTTCCCACTCCACTTCGAGACTCATTCTCAATTACCCCTTTGCGAACTCCTTCTCCTCCAAATTCTCCTCCACCTAATATTCCTATGGCCGATGCCTATCCCCCTCTGAATAGAATGGATTCCATAGTTGTTGCTAGGTATGATCCCTTGATCTTACCTCATCCCATGAACCCTTTCCCTGCTGAAGATTACTTGAAATATATGCCCAAGTTCACCGGGGAAGGGGACATAACTGCGGAAGAACACATGGCTACTTTCTACAGTTATGCAGACAACCTGAACATTGGAGATGAATATGTCTGGATGAGGGTTTTTTTCCAGAGCCTGGATGGTGAGGTAAGGAAATGGTTTAGAGGATTAGCTCCCAGATCTATTGCTGGAATTGAGGCCTTGGATAATGCTTTCCTGAGGAAATGGGGAGATAAGAAGGATTTCATGTATTATATGACTGAGTTCGGGTCTTTGAAGAAGATGGAAGGAGAGTTTATCTCCGACTTCTCCAAAAGATTCAATAAGATGTACAATAAGATTCCTGATGAAATAAAGCCATCAGAAGCCTCGGCCAAGATGTCCTATGCTAGTGCGTTCGGCCCCGATTTCTATCTTTTATTGAGAGAAAGAAGAGTCACCTCCTTAGCTCAAATGCAATACGCAGCCATAGAAGTGGAATCCAATTTATTAGCAGCTGATAGACTGAGGAACAAGGCTGACACAGGTAGTAGAAAGGGAAGAGTCGCAGCCTCAACCTCTGGCCCATCAGTACCCCACCCCCAAATGGATGAACTAACCAAGATGGTGAAGTCTCTGTATGTAGAGATGGAAAGAATGAAGGTGGAGAGGAGTCAAGCATACAAGGGCCCTCAGAATGCCAAAAAAAAAGGAGGTTTTAGGAGGCCAAACAATATTTCTCCCCTGATTATGCAAAGAGACAGAGACGACCAGAAAATTCAGGCCCCTTTTCAAAACAATTTTGTGGCTGAGGAAGAAGAAGGGGAAACAGATGAGATGGATCCTGAAATCCATTGCTTCGGAGACACTCCTCCTTTTACTCATCTTAACCAATCAACATATGAGGAGTCCCTCATGGACAGTCAGCTAAATGAATTGAGAAAAGGTGACAAGGCTAGTGGCAACCAAGGCAAATATGATCTGAGGTCTAAGAAGAAGATAGTAGCACCTAATATTCCTGAGAAGGGAGCAGAGAAGCCTACTAATGAAATGGTGAACAATCACAGAGGTAAGAAACATCAACCCCTCTCTCCCATAGTCTAGAGTCATGCTCCCGAAATAAGAGAAATTCTGAAGCTTGCATCCTCCTTTANCTACACTTCCTTGAACATACATGATAAGGTACTGCACAATTGCTTGATGGATTCGAGGGCTTCTCACAACCTCATGCCCAAAACTATTATGGAGGAATTAGGGTTAGAAGTCACTTGAGACTACCATGACCTCTATTCCTTTGACTCCAGAAAAGTTCAGTGTTTAGGAGTTATCAAGGACCTGGTCGTGACCTTGTTCCAGTTGCCCATGAAAAGTGTGGTCATGGATATTGTAGTGGACGATGTCCCCCCCAAGTTCGGTATGTTGCTATCAATATCTTGGATAAAAATACTGTGGGTAAACTTGTAAATGGATCTCACATATGCTACTATCCCAGTGTTTGGAGGAGAGCATAGAAGACTATACAGGGAAGCCCAACTGGCCTATATAATCAACGATGAGGCCAACCCTACCAACCATCCCATTTTTGCATTAGACACTGATTTAGGATCCAGTGTGTTGCAACTCACCAATGCTCCTGAACCTCCTCTTAAACTCATAAATCAGCCCACCATTTCCCCTGAATTTCCTCCCTCCATCACCCCCGTCTAGAAAATGTTCTTTGATGGAGCCTCTTCCAGGGAAGGCGCTAGAGATGGGGTGGTTTTCACGTCACCTTCTCAGGAAACCATATCTCTGTCATACAAATTAGAATTTGAAGCTACCAACAATGTGGCAGAATATGAAGCTCTTGTCCTGGGATTAAGAGCCGCAAAGAAAATGGGAATTCAAGAAGTAGCAGTTTTCAGAGATGCAGAGTTGGTGGTTCAACAGATCAGGAACATTTATCAGGCTAAGCATCCTCGACTCAGGAGTTACAGGAATGAGGTTTGGGAACTTATTGACAGTTTCTTCTCAGCGTTTAATATTTCTTTCATCCCAAGAGAGGAGAACACCTTGGCAGATTCCTTGGCTACATCAGCTAGCAATTTCAAAGTACCATTGCCACCCAAATTCAGATATGATGTAGAGGTAAAATACAGGCCCTCCATACCTGGCAATGTCAAACATTGGAAGGTATTAGAGGATGATCTCGAGGTCAAGAGGTTCTTGGAGACTGTCGAGGAATTTTTAGAAATGCACATCGACCAATACATCATCTCAGAGGAAGAGCTCGATGGGGGTAATTTTCTGAATAAGATTGCAGAGCGTGACATTGTACAGTTGCCCAGCAACCATATTCCCAGAGGACTGGTTCCTTTGGAAAGGATTTTTGATATAAATGATATGTCGTTAAAAGGAGAAGTCTCGGAGGAGGACGCTGGTACTATTCAGTGCAACATTGGGACTAAGAGTGAGCCCAAGTATGTCAAATTGTCAAGAAGTCTAACAAAGGAGCAGAGGTCTGAATACATTGGACTTTTGAGGGAATTTGTGGATGTTTTCTTCTGGACATACGAAGACCTCAAAACATATGACATTTCTGTCATCGAGCATAAAATCCCATTAAAAGAAGATGCAAATTTTTTTAGGCAGAAGCTGAGACAGATCAATCCTATGTTGTTGCCTATCATGGAGAGGGAAGTGAAGAAGCTGCTTCAATCTTGGATCATTGTATCGCTGAGATATTCAGAGTGGGTGGCCAACTTGGTCCCAGTAAGGAAAAAGAGTGGAGAGATCCGGCTCTGTGTAGACTTTAGAAACTTGAACAGGAGCTCACGAAAAGATAACTACCCCGTACCAAAGATGGAACATATACTGTAGAGGGTAACAGGAGCTTCCAAGACTTCCAAGATGTCCATGATCGATGGTTTCTCTGGCTAGAATCAAGTCTCTGTTCTTCCTGAGGACAGAGAAAAGATGACATTTACCACTCCATGGGGCACATTCATGTATGCCAAGATGCCTTTTGGATTAATGAATGCAGGGGCAACATTTCAACGTGCCATGGACATAGATTTTATTGGGGAAAAGGATAAATTCATGGTCGTCTACCTGGACGACATCACAGTGTTTTCAAAATTTGATAAAGAACACCATTTTCGTCTCAGGAAGGTTTTTCTGAAATGCAGGAGTTTTGGCATTTCATTAAATCCCAAGAATTCTTCATTCGCCATGTAGGAGGGAAAGTTACTAGGCCACATAGTATCGGCGGAAGGAGTCAGGATTGACCCTAGGAGAGTTGAGGCAATACAAGCACTATCAATCCCGAGGTCCAAGAAGGAGGTCCAATCTTTCCTTGGTAAGATTAATTTTCTGAGGCGGTTTGTGCCTAACTTTGCTGAGGGGGTAAAGCTTATAACAGCCATGTTGAGGAAAGGAAATGAAGTCAAGTGGACTTCTCAATCGCAACATTCCTTTGAGCAAATAAAGAAAGCGTTGGCTGAAGATCATGTGCTTGTTAGCCCCGACTACTCAAAGGATTTCCTTATTTTCTCCTTTGCCTCACTTGACATGGTGGCTGTTGTTTTATTACAGAAAAGCGAGGATGGGCTAGAGCAGCCTATTGCCTATTTCAGCCGAGCATTGAGGGATGTCGAAGTCAGATATGACGATATGGAGAAGCAGGCCTACGCATTGGTAAAGGCCCTCAAGGCATTTAGAATTTCTGTCCTGCAATCAAAAATCATAGCTTATGTCCCCTCAGCTGCGGTTAAAGATATTCTCATTCAATATGACATAGACAGGAGGAGAAGAAAATGGATAGCTAAGATTCTGGAATTCGACCTGGAAATAAGGCCCACCAAATTGATAAAAGGTCAAGGATTAGCCAAGTTGTTGGCCGAAGCAAGCTGCCAAGCTCTGGGGGTAAGTTTAATAAATGAATGTTTATGAATTCAGCAGGGTTGACCGTCTGAAAGAGACCCTCAAAGGGAGCCCCCATTGGCTCGATGTCCTTGGTATAGGGATGTCATATATTTTTTGCAAGAATTGCGGCCTCCAGACGGCCTGCAAAGAAACAAAGCAAGAGATTTGAAGCTCAAGGTAGTCAGATACTACCTGATTGATCCAGTGTTATACTGGAAAGACCCCTTGCGGGTGCTTTTAAAATGCATGAATTCACAAGAGGCCGAAATGATCATGGTTGAATTTCACAGCGGCTTGTGTGGAGGGCACCATTCCTAGAAGGCCACAGCCCACAAAATTCTCAGAGATGGGTACTATTGGCCCACCTTGTTCGTTGATGTCCATAGAGGAGTTAGAGCCTATATCCAATGTCAAAAATTTGGAGGAAAGAAACAACTCAGTTCCTTGCCGCTAAATCCTGTGGTTGTTTCAGGACCTTTCTAGCAGTGGGGCCTAGATTTCATTGGAGAAATTCACCCCACTTCCAGTGGGTAGCACAGATGGATCCTGACTGCTACCGATTTCTTTACCAAGTGGATCGAAGCTATCCCTACGAGGAGTGCTTCCCACATGGTAATCATTGGGTTCCTGGAAGACCTCATCACAAGGTTTGGTTGCCCAAGTAAAATTGTTACTGATAATGCAGCCGCTTTCGAGTCTAAACCATTAGCCAAGTTCTGTGAGTAGTTCGAAATCAAACTGGTTCACTCCACTCTATATTACCCACAGGGCAACAGTTTAGCAGAATCCTCCAACAAGAGTCTGATAAGGATCATCAAAATATTGTTGGAAGACAACAAGAAGGCCTAGCATTCAAGACTAAAGTTTGCTCTGTGGGCCGATCGAGTATCCACAAAGAAGTCTATCGACGTCTCTCCTTTCCAATTAGTCTATGGAGTGGAGGCTATTTTCCCCTCTCATTTATCCATTCCTGTAGCAAAGTTCCTCCGGGACCATCAGGAAGAGCCTAATGACATGATCAGAAGGATTCATCAGCTAGTGGAAGTCCAGTAGGTTAGGGAGTAGGCAATGGACAGAATTCAGGACCATCAGCAAAGAATTAAATAGGTTTTCGATAAGAAGGCCAAAAAGGAAGGATTTCGGACATGAGACTTGGTGATGAAATGGGATGCTCCTAAGCAAGACAAGGGAAAACACGGAAAATTTTAAGCCCTGTGGATCGAGCCATTCAAAATCTCTGAGGTTTTTTCAAATAACACATATCGGCTGCAAGATTTGGAGGGTGAAGAAGTTTTCGATGGCCCAGTGAATGGGCATTTTCTTAAAAAATATTTTGTCTGAGCCATCCATGGTTCCTATGTTTTGTAAATATTGTCCTTTCTGTTCTTTGTTTTGCTTTTATTGTTTTGGCTTAGCAAATGACTCCCTAGCCCAACAGTAAGGCACTGGAACTGCAAATGAGTCCTTAGAGAATCACGGGGATGACTCTATCCCCCATGGAGCCTAATGTTAGTAACATTTCTTGTCCGGGGTGTAAGGGGCCTTCTGGTCAGCGAGTCGCATGAGAAACGCCCAACCACAACGCAGAAAGCCTCATTTCAGCCCCCCCCAAGCAAGCGAGAAGGCAAAGTTTTGTCTTCAGTGGCCGAGATCCATCTACAAAGTTGATCGATGGTCATCGGGATTTCAAGGCTGCCAAGTCGCCCGAGATTTAGTGCAAGATCTAGCCGCGTCGGCTTTCGGTAATCGCAAGATCAAAGGGTGAAGGTTTTATGTCTTTGAACATCGTGAAACCCCGAACCCCGACAGCGCCGAAAGCACTGAAATTGGGGCCCGTGACATCACAAATCATTTTGAGTCATCAGATCTAGAGGGATGCGTGGTGCCAGATTAAGCCGTCTCGGCATATCGCTCATCACGATTTCGATCAGCAAGGATCATCCCCTTTTGTATTCACAAATGCCGAAAGCGCCTTGGGAATAGGCACATGGTCACAGTCCATGGTCACTTAGAGGAAGAAAGGAGCTATGTAAAGAAGGCCAAGGCACCAATTTCAGTTACAGAGGGGATCGTCGCGATCTCCAGGTGCCATCGGATCCAATCTCCATATTGTTTCTCGCCTGGAGTAAATGATGGCAAGAACGAGTGGTTGAAACCTCCTTTCATTCATTAAGTGAGGGGATGGAGGGTCTGGCAAGCCGTCTGCCCGAAGAGGTCCTGTGTATCGAATTTCTCAAAGAAACCATGCCGAAGTCCTTGACTCAACAGAGAAGTCTGCACACGTTAGCCCAACACTTAATGGCTCAGCTACCCTCCTTGCAGGAGCCATGCATAGTTAAGATGGCGCTTATAGAAAGATATCAATACGAGTTTGATTGAAGGGACACCAAGCTTTGGGTGACTGGACACGCCTTTGTGAGATCAATTTTCCTGGGTATATAGACTCAGTTTTTGTATTTTGAAAAGGATCGATGGTTGAGCAAGACTCCCAGTTGTAAAAAATTTAAGGAAGAACTATTTTCTGGTTATTTCTGGACTCTGGAAACTTCTTGCCTGATGAATGTCAGTTTCTTTCATGTCTTTGTATACACTGTATTAGAGCAACTCAGAATTGGAGGATCCAGTCGAGTTGCGACTGTTATAAGATGATGTATGTTGGATCACTGTAATAGTTGTGATTGTTCTAAACAGTCCCTGTGAACTTCTCAGCACTGAATGACTTGGAATTGGAGGATCCAGTCGATTCTTCCCTTCAGTTTCTTGAAGCCCTAAACCAAGCGGATCTTGTATTCAGAGTTTTTCCTCTACGAACTACCGAAAGGCTTGTTGCCTGAGATAGTTTGCTCATTCTTCTCCCAAGTCTTCCACCTACCCATCTTTAAATCAACTCCCTGATTGAAGTTGGGTCAAGACCTCCTTTGTTCCTTGCTATCAGACACAGTTTCTAATTTGAAGCGATACTTGTTCTAGTCTCTACCCATTTGATCGCCCATTTATCAAACCGTGACATAAAAACTGATGGGCGTTGGGCTCTGCTTCTGCAAGCAATCCAGGAGCGACTTCTGACGCTAACACTTTCCAACTTAATTTCTTTCCCTTTATGTTTTACCAGACCACCAGGCAAACACTTCATCACTTTTCCAATCTTGTTTATCTGCACAGGTTAGATAGAGAACTCCTTCAAAACAACCGTAATTCTCCCAACACTTCTTGTGTTGTATGTAAGCATGAGTCAGGAACAGTGTTTTTTATACCACATGAACTAAGGTCAACGAATGCCTTGTTGAACACAAACTTCAAAAGCGCAAAAAGTACTATAATAAGAAAACAAAAATGAAGAACCCCGCAATCAGCCTACCTAAAAACAAAATATCATGAAAACACACACATTTTTTTTAACAGAAATATTGTTTTAGGGCTTGGCCATTCATTGGGAGGGTGTCAGATTTCCCCCTCAGATTTTTCAACCGATACGTGCCTACACAAATTTTCTCAGCTACCTAAAAAGGTCTAAGCCATAGATTATGAAACTTTGAATGCTTTCCCTTTGGCTCATTCCCTCTGTCCCATTTCAGGACTAAGTCTCCTACTTCAAAATTCTTCTCTTTGGCCTTATGCTTGTCAAACCACCTTTTAACTATCTACTAATGAGCAATGAACTTTGATTTTTCTTTCTCCCTTTCTTCTTCCATCATGAGGAGGGTATCGATTCTTTATTGTATAACCGATGAGGGTTGTTCTCTAGAATCATGAGAAAGCTAAAGAGAGGAAGATATAGCACATTCGAGAGAATGTCTTCATGTCCGTATACCAGAAAGTATGAGGAATTCCCTATAGCTTCCTTAGGTGTTACTCTATCATCCCATAAGGCATTATGAAGTGAACTGTGTCAATTCCTGTGGTTTTCTGCAACTGTTTTCTTTAATATCCTCACTACGTTCTTATTGGTTGATTTTTCCACTTTGTTCCCCTATGGATAGTAGTTTGTGGAGTATTTGATTATGATTCCTTTGTCTAAAGTAAACTCTATTAATAGGGTGGAAGAAAATTAAGAGGTATTATCGAAAACAAGGATGGAAGACATATCGAACCTTGTGATTAGTTGTTGTTCTATGAATTGGATCACCACCTTTTCGAAAACATGAGTCAGAGGGATGGCCTCTGCCCATTTCATGAAATAGTTTGTGGTAGTCAGTATATATCTATGTTGTTTTGAAGAACTCGGTGTAATTTCTTCTATAATATCTAACCCCCATTGCTCGAATGGCATGGAGACGGCCACAAGTTGGAGTCGGAAAACTGCTCTCTTTTCCCTCCCCACACTTATTTGATAAGTTTTATAGTTCCTAGCATATGTTTGAGCATCCCTTAACAGAGTAGGACAATAATAGTCATCTCTTAGTATTTTGTGAGCAGTGGTATTCCCTATGAAGTGTCCACCCGCAGGACCATCATGGAGCTCCTTCAGAACCTTGTATGTGTCAATTTATTTGAATCATCTTAAAATTACCCCATCATAATTAACGTAGAAGAGCATCAAATTTATGAGGTGATATTGTGGTTATTTTACCCCAAGAGCTCTCCTCTCCTTAAGGTTTAGGTTTTCCGGGCAAGTCCCATGGTGTAGGAGATAATATAATTTCCCATACCAAGACTCCTGCCCTAGGGATATGTATGAAGCTTCACTACACCATAATGCCAATTCATTCTCCCACCTGGGGTCTTCATTTACTTGGTCCTGGGCTTTAGCTACCAGTTTACATAATCCTTGTCCCTTAACTAGCTTGGCATCTTTTATATAGAGATCAAATTCTTGGACCACTGCCATCCAGTTCGCTCTTCTTTCCCCATCTCATGTTGAGTGAATAGGGATCGGACTGCAGAATGAGGTACAATGACTTTGGTATGGTTCTTTAGGATGTAAGATCTGAAGTGTTTCACTACCTTGTACACCGCATAAGAATGCTTGTCTATCGAAGGGTAATTTCTTTTTTCCCCTTGGAGATTAGTGCTCATAAATGAGACTGGGGCCTAATTGTTTTCATCATCCTTCTGAGTGAATACTGCAGCTAACGATTGGTCAGAGGAAAAAGTGTAGAGGAAGAAATATTTTCTAAAGTTGGGACTTCACAACACTGGGCCTTGAGATATTGCAGTCTTAATATTGTTAAAGAACTTTTTCATTCATCATCCCACTTAAATTCAACATCTTTGTGAATCATCTTTTGTAACGGTTTGATGGTTTCAGCGAAATCAAGGGTGAACTTTCTCACAAAACTGATTTTCCCAAAGAAGGATTGCATATCATTTTTGTTGTGGGGTAATGGAAGCTGACGTATAGCCCTAATTCATTCTAGCTCTATGTGAATTCCTCCTAGAGATATAATATGACCTAGTAGTTTCTCTTCCTTGAAACCAAAGATAGTTTTCTTAGGGTTTAAGGATATACCGTATTTCCTGCACCTTTCGAAAATCTACATTAAGTGTTGGATATGATCTTCTATGTTCTTTGAATACATAGTCACGTCGTCCAAATAAACTAACACACATTTGTTGATTAATCCCTGAAATGCTATGTCCATGGCCCCTTCGAAGGTTTCCCATGCATTGATTAACCCAAATGGCATGCGTTTATAAGCAAAGCTTCCCCACTTGGTTAGGAATGTAATTTTCAATCGGTCTTCCTCTGAAACTAGAACTTAGTTATAACCTGAAAAACCATCCAGCAGGGAGAAAATCTTAGAACCAGACACGGTATGCAACAGTTTCTCCATCAGTGGGACTGGGTAGTTGTCCTTTTCTGATCCTCTGTTGAGGTTCCTGAAATCCACACACAAACGGATCTCCCCATATTTTTTCCTGACAGGAACCAAATTTGATACCCAAGCAGAGTATCTAACATGAAATATGATTTTATCATCTAGTAATTGTTTTAACTCCTGACACATGAGGGGTTCTAGAGATGGGTGGTACTTCCAGAGATTCTGTTGGAAGGGTTTTATTCCGGGTTTTAACAAGATTGTGTGTTGAATGATACGAGTATCATAAGTTTTCAGATCTCGGTAGGACCATGCAAAAACATCTTGATATTCTCTGAAAAGTTTGAGATACGATTTTCTTTCCTCTTTAGATACTGTTTTGCCGAGATTTATATTCTTAAGGTTCTCAGGGGTTCCTAGATTAGAAGTTTTGTACATGGGACAAGAACTCCCTGTCTTTGTGTTTGTTGACCCTTTAAATCTGACCCTTAAGTCAAAAAGGTTTCCTAAATTGGCTACCCCTTTCGGTATCATGTGAGACCTCTGTTTGTCAATCGAGTGATCTGTTTCATGTTTTTTTACAAGGGGATCATTTTCTACTAATTTCTCCTAAAATATTTCATCGTCAATAGCCAGATCTTTAAAATTATCCTGATTGGTTAAAATTTTTATGATTTGTTCATCTCCTTCAAAGACCTTCCAATTAGAAATATTTTTGGGCACCAAGGGTTTGTAGAGTAGCTCCACGGTGAACTGGGATGATTCATAGTCTTTTAAGGGGGATATCCTTGAGGAAGTGGTGGCTAGGGAATCAGCGAGAGTGTTCGTTGTCCTGGGGATTGTTGTAATATTGAAGGCTTCAAAATGTTCTATTAGTCTATGCACTTCCTATTGATAATTCCTCACATGGGGAGAGTTGCAGTGTACAGTGTTCCTTACTTGTCTAATGATGATTTCAGAGTCTCCAAAAACCTTTAGTTCTTTAACGTTCAAGTCTATGTCTTTCTTTATATCTTGTACTAGAGCTTCATACTCGATGGTGTTGTTTGTGCATTCAAATTCTAGTCTGCGGGATAGGAAATTTTGTTTACCTTTGGGATCAATGAGGATTGTTGTGCTACTTATATGTCTAATATAATGCACTCATTAATTATCAATCCGGGATTCGTAATCAACAGAGTTACAAGACACCAGTAAGAAAGGTAATTCCTAATGTCGCGAGTATAGAATCAAACTAGAATATGTATGCTAGAAACAAATCAAAATAGCAAACTATAATGCACTTTGGTTGTCCTTCACAGAGAGGCTATCTATTCCATTATGGCACATGCAAGTATGAGATGGAATTGGTTTGATAGATCAACTCTGATGTCTGACCTAGAAAACTAACTATGCAACCCACACTTTCTGAAAGGAAATCACACATCAATTAGCATAGCATGGGCAGTTCAATAGTCAATATGTTGGTTCGGTTGTGGTTCACAATGAACTTCACTAGTTCTTACCCAAGTAGTTTTGACTATTGTTGCCAATAGCTATGATCACTCAAGGAAATCAAACTCATGACAACAGAGACAGAGTATATGCAAAAATAGAGCAATTCAAGATCTCTAAACAAGTATAGAATGGAAATATTAATCTAAGCTGTACTATTATCATCTAACAGAGTTAAAGCTTTAGCTAATTCAATGTTTATACTATTGAAAACAAACACTAATGCTAATCAACGAAGAGGCTGACCTTTGTTGGGTGGTGGGCCCTTGTCACTTCAACAGGTCAGCTGCTGAAGTCTACAGGAAGTTTGCTTTTAACACACACATTACTCTCACTCACACTTCAAAACATAAAATCAAAACTCTCTTTAACAGCTCAACTCATTCCTAATCATAGATAATCAGAATATGGAGATAAAATGACATTCCATTAATCTTTACTTAGGATATGTTCTACACTATCATACGCTGCTTACATATTTATGGTATGCTAACTCTCCTAATCTTCTACCATCCTTGCCACGACTATTTAATAGTCTGCATCACAAAACAAAAGGAGGCGAAGTGATTTGCAAATCAATCAGTTGTTAAGTTTAATCATTTGGTTACATATTTAGCTTCATCCTCATGACACTAAGTGCATGAAGATGAGGCAATCAACAAACCATTCTTATCATAGCAAATAGACGTCCACCAATTGACTTAGGTGAGATCTGGCACTTAACTTAGTTCATTAGGCTCTTCCATATTAGTACCGGATCGTAACAAGTAGATGGTACCGGATCATGACAGAGCGTAAAAGGTGGTACTGGATCATCAAAAAGAATAAAAGGTGGTACAAGATCATGACAGAACGTGGTCGTTGGTACCGTATCGCAACAGGTAAGATTTAGTACCAGATGTGTTTGGTAACGGATTCGAATAGCAGCAGTCTTGGTACGTAGGTACCGGATCATGACAGAGCTGGTATAGGAACGCTAGACATCTAGGGGTCAAAGATTCTCATATGAAAAATCGAGCATTAGTACATGAAATATTTAATTCCTTAACTCAACAAACCACAGAATACATGAATTAACCATACTTTACCTTATGACCTTATTACTGGCAATTGGTAGTGTTCTTGTCATTCACTCAAGCTTTAGGTAGGCCAAAAAGGTATAGGTGAAGAGTATAATAGGGTACTGAGAATGTCAATTTCAGGTCTCAATATTCCCCCATTTCAAAATCATTGCATGTCCTCATGCAACTGAAAACAAAACCCAAAATTTTTCAAAACTTGAGACTGTGTTCTTTACTTTGGTGGATCAATGATATTGATGGCTGAAGCCTCTTCTCTTAGCTCCCTTTTAATGACGCTAACGTATGGTAGGAGTTGTAATACCTTCTTGAGCTTGTTAGAGGTCTCTTCATGGTCATATTGAATTTGTTGGCTAGTTGCTTTCAACTACTCATTTTCCTTTTTGATATATCTATCCAAGAGTTGATATTCCTTTACTTCCTGTTGGAGTTCATGATTTTTTTTTTGTAATTCCCCAATCATTTTCTTCATTTGTTCTTTTGTCAAGTTCTTTGTTGATTCTACCATTGTTGGCTGGGTGCACTCCCTTTCCTCGACTTCCTCCCTCATCCCACATAAAGTAATAGTGGCTTGCTCTTCGGTCAGGCTAGGGATGTCATCTTGGATTGGTAAATCCTCAGAAGGGGAGGTAAGGTTGATTGGATCTTTCTGTGTATGAGGACTAACTATTGTTTTTCCCTTCTTTTCCATGCTCCTTCTAGTTCTTTTACAAGGAGTTACCGGATCAGGGATGCTCACAGGCTTCCTTTTCTTCTTCTCTAATTGTGAAATGGTGATAGGGGGTTGTCCCACAGACTGTTTACTTTTAGTTTATGAGCCATGCTTCATTTTCTTCATCATTTTCTGATGGTCCTCTTTCTCAACTGCCACCCTTGAAGTCTCCTCTACTAATTTTTTTTTACCTTTTGAATCGGAGCTTTTAGAAGTCTTGTTGAGTGTGGAAGAGAACCCTGCCTTTTCATGTTGTCTCACTGCCCTAGATGATGGTGGAGTTGTCTTATCCTTCTTTCTCTTTTTCTCTTGGGGTTCCTTACTTTTCTTTGGACCATGCTGGGTTTCTTCCACAGATTTGTTTCCTATGGGAAGGTGTTGTGTGATAAGGGTTTTCCAACTAATCCTCTGTTTCCTAAGCTCATGCAAAACTAGCATTTTAATGAAACCTTGATGGTAGATGCTAGTCTTCTCTATTTTAGAGATGGATTTAACACCTCTTACCATTTTATTCAAACTCATCCATAGAAAATATGGAAAATCGATTTCAGGGCCTCCTTCAAAATGCAATAGGAGCCTAAGGTGATAAATGAAAGTCATGGCATACCTGCCTTCACAGGTGACAAATCGTTGAAGACTGGTAATCATTGGATGGTATTCTTCTTTGATGTAGTTTCTAGGGATCCCCTTCTTCCATTCACGGTGCTGATGATCTGCCTTCAAGAATTGTTGGAAAATTTCTTTGTTAATTCCTACACCTTTGAAGTATTTATCTCCTCTGCTAGGTAGTCCCGTAACCTCCCTTACGGTTGCTTCATTAATTATCAGTTGTAGATTGCCTATACGTGTCGTCTCTCCATCATAAACTTGTATAAATTCCTGAGATATCTTCTCATTCCATCCTGTAAATTTTCCCAGAAATGGTATCCACCCTAATCTGGCATATTTTTCTTGACATAATTGGTATTCCTCGGTTTCCCTATAAATTTGGAAAACCGGTTCGTGTCTAGTAACAACCATCGTTATAAGTTGAGAAAAGGATTGGTCTGTAGCACAAGGATTTAGTTAATTGATGAAGGGTTTGGTACTGAAAAGGAGCAGGCTCGGAACTGGAGAAAAGCTCACGACAAAGGGAAATATGGTGATGGTGTTGCGAATGGTAAGTTTAAGTGAGGGTGCTGCAAGGAAAAATTATAACCAAATGAGGCTTATCTAGATGGCTTCGCCACCAGATAAGCCATTTCATATCTACCCATTACTATAATGATGAGGATAAGACGTCGGGTATCAGGGCATCATTTTGGAATAGGTGATTGGACTTTCTGGGGGTGAAATCAATGTTGGATCGTGGTTCATGATATATGATGGGTTCGTGAATTTTTTAAGGATGAAATATATTCGTGGCTTATCATTGCTATGCATAATTCATATTTTGATATGATTTTTTCCTTTAACCATGTTCAAGAGCTATGAGAGGATTAATTAGGTTTAGGCATATAGGTATGAGGGATAGGCGCATGAGTTTAATACTAAGGTCATAAGATCTAGTATAGCTTTTCATATTTATTGTAGTTTTATAAGCATAGGAAAATAAATACCATTTTGCCTTTTCTTTCACCTTTGTATGATCGATGCCCATAGCATGTGTGACTGCTTGTAAATTGTCAGGATTCATCCTTTTAGACTGAAGCTTCTTGAAAACTTGGTACGGGAATGCCCTCTACTTCTGTTATTCTCTACTTATCTTCTTTGTATTTGGTTCTGCAGGTGGATTATATGAGTCTAGAAAAGAGTTCTGAAGGGGCTCTTTGACCTCCCCCCATGCCGAAGATGTTGTATATCTGTAGGCAAGAAGATTCAATCATTTTATATCATAATGGAGAAATATGATAAGAGAAAAAGAAACCAATCAAATTTTAGAAGTACAGCGTATCACTTATCATATGATCTCATTCCAGAAAAAAAATGAAATTTCCCTTCTTTTAAAGGATTATTGATAGAGGTAGCATTCAACAGTGAAACAGGGGAATAAATATATGTTTTCATCTCATGCCGAAAATGAAATTTCTCTTCTTTTAATGGATTATTGATAGAGGTAGAATTCAGAAGTGAAACAGGGGAATACATATATGTTTGCCAGAAGAACAGATCCCACCTAACTTGCTTCAAAGATTTACTATCATTGGTTGTTATAGATAAATTTCACAATATAAGTAGATTAGGATCCCTAGTTAGGGCTCCACTCTTAATAAGTTTCCTTCTTAGATAGTGTAGGCTTTAGATGTCAGACCGGTAAGTTGACTTAGGGTGATTCTCAAATGGACATTTGTTTGGAGAATTATATTGCTAATTCATCTGGGATTTTGTATCTCATGAAAGCCAATAATGACCTTTACTCTTTTTGTTTTAGATGGAAAAAAGTGGATTTTTCAATCAGACAAGTATAGATGAGACATGTTTCAACCAGAACCCACTGCCAGTGAGCCTTTTCAGTACTCCGGTGGGGTAGTTGTGATAATTAGTGAGAGGTGCCTTGCCTAGGAAGAACACCCCATTTCCAATAGGCCTGATGAGTACCCTGATGGGTTTGCCTAGTCATACCACAGACCGGTACCCAGTGCCAACAGACCTGTTCAGTATCCCGGCGGGTTAGTCTCTTAAACCCTTTTTCCATCAGAGGCTTCTTGTCCATAGTCAACTATTTTGGTTTGAATTAAAGAGTGCTTTGCACGCTGACAGGGGAGGCTCATCTGAAAACCTTTTTACAGGGTGGAATGGTATTGGGTTGGAAGGAATATACTCTTCTTTTGTATGTCTTTTATAGATTTGTCTAAAGGAAAAATAAACTTTTATGCACGTTATTTCTTTAGAGTGATCCAGATGTATAATTTTGTCTGAAGTTGTCCATAAGAGAATGACCTAAAGTTTCCTTAGGGTACTGGTACATCCTCTGCCATATAAGTTTTGGTAGTGTGCCCATGGTAGAGAGTGTTCATATACTCATACATTACTCTTTAATAAGATAATCCAATGAATATTATTGAAGTCTGGTTAGGGTGAGATAGTTGCTTATAGGCTAATATATTTTTTCCTTTAAATCATGCTGAAATACTGGGTAAAGGCAACTTCTAGTCTTTAAAGTGGATTATAGTTCTTTGAGAAATCATAGGTAAATATTGTGTCCCTCTTTTTAGTTTGTTTTTAAGCAACAAAACCAAAAGAAATTAAATTTCTTCTCAGCAACAGAACCAAAAGAAATTAAAATACTTCTCAGGAACAGAACCAAAAGAAATTAAAATACTTCCCTTTAGTTGTCAACAGAAGGGCTTCCATTTGATAGTGCTTTTGTCTTTGTGGTTCCATCTTAAGTGGTTGTTGCATGGCTTCATTTACATAATATTTTGGAATATGCTTTTTCAATATGTCTTGATAGTACTGTAGAAGGACAGACTCTGGTACCATACTAGTACCAAACCGGTACAGGACCAGAACAGGATTTTTGGTACCGAAACAGAACAGAATATTGTTGATGCCTATAACTGATGTTTAGCTAGTTCATGAAGGATCAAATAGATTATAAAAAATTTCTTACAAAATAAAAGAAAATTTGCGAAAATAAAACAAAAGGAGGTAAGAGTCTTTTGTTACCTTCAGCTTATTAACAAAACTCGATCCACACCTATGTACAAAAAGTTTCAAATAAACCAATCAATCAATGTGGGTCAGTAGGAGGATCTCCTTCCTTACTGATCATCTACATGTCTGAATTATGTAGTATACAAGTTAGGAATTCTTCTTTTGACAGAGGTTTGTTGTAAACTTGCAACTAGTGACCATTCACAAGTAGTGGTGTCTTTTGTTCATCAATTGTCTTTATCCTGATTGAACCATTATCATAGATAGTGTCAATTTCGTAAGGTCCCATCTAATGGGTGGTTAACTTACCTTTGAAGTTCTTGAATCTGCTGTCATACAATAGGGCCCAATCTCCTTGTTGAAAATTTTTCTTTTTGAGATACTTGTCATGCCATTTTGTTCTCTGTTCTTGAATGAGGGTAGTCTGTTGAAGTGCTTCCTACCTGGTTTCATACAACTCATTAAGCTGCAAGAGTCTTTGTTGTTGGGATTCATCCAAGTTCATGCCAACTTGTACTGCATTCCTAAAGGTTTTGATCTAAAATTCTATGGGGAGAAGCACCTGCTTCCCATACACTAACTCATAGGGTGTATGTCATGTTGTATTCATCCAGGTGATTCTATAAGCCCATAAGGCTTCTAATAATCTGTCAGCCCAATCCTTATGGTGCAGCTGTACTGTTTTGGTAAGAATGGACTCAATAACTTTGTTGGTGGATTCTACTTGTCCATTTTCTTGTGGATGATAGGGTGTATATTTCCTGTGTTTGATTTGGTGTTGTTCTGTAATAGCTTTGACTAGATGAGAGGTAAATTGAGTTCCCTGATCAGTCACAATTTCTCACGGTACACCAAATCTAGTAAAGATATCATTAAAAAGGAAATCTACCACTAATTGTTCACTTGCAGCCAGTAAAGCCTTTGCTTCAAACCATTTAGTCACATAGTCAGTGCATACAAGTACATACTTTTTCTTTTTAGATGCAGGGTTAATGGGCCCTAAAAAATCTAATGCCCATTTCTCGAATGGTTCAATGACTACTTGGGATTGAAGTGGAATTTGGTCTCATGCAGTAGGCTTACCCATTCATTAACATTAATCATAATTGGATACATAGGTTTTAGCATCTCTGAAAATATGAGGCCAGTGGTAACCTGATTGCAGAAATTTGTAAGCAGTCCTTTTGTCTGCAAAGTGTCCTCCACAAGGGCCATCATGGTAGGCTTGTAAAATATCATGAATTTCATCTTCCCTTACACATCTCCTGATCACAAAATATGGTCCTATTTTGTAGAGGCAATCATCGTGCCACATGTAATTTGCACTTAGTTGAATTACTTTCTGTTTTTCTCTAGGAGACAATTTCTGAGGCATCTTCCCTGTCACAAGCTAGTTATCGACATCTGCATACCACGGAGTGAATGTAGAAATAGCAAATAATTTTTCATCAAGAAAGGTATCTTCTACTGGTGCATTATCTCCCAGGTGAATCAATCTAGATAAGAAATCAACCATAAGATTATCTTTACTAGGTCTATCAATCATATTGATATTAAACTCTTGTAATAATAAAAGCCATCTTGTAACTCTAGGATTTGTTACAGGTTTGTTCATTAAGAATCGGATGGCTGAATGATCAGTGTGTACAAAAGATTGATATCATGTAATATAGTGTCTAAATTTATTGATAGCATGGACTACAGCTAGCAATTCATTTTCTGTGACCGTATAATTAACTTCAACTGGAGACAGATTTTTACTGATGAAGTAAATAACATAGGGCATTTGATTTTCTCTTTGTCCAAGGACTGCCCCAAGAGCTGTGTCTGAGGCATCGGTACAGATATGAAAAGGAAGGGACCAATTTGGTCCTCTTAATATAGGGGTAGTTGACAATTTCTGTTTTAGAATTTAAAAAGATATTTGGCATTCATCATCCCACTTAAATTCAACTTCTTTGGATAATAATTTAAATAGAGGGGTAGCTAGGCTTGTAAAATTCAGAACGAATCTTCTATAGTAGCCAGCATGTCCTAAAAAGCTGCGAACTTCGTTTTGTGAGGAAGGTATTCTGATTTGTGTGATGATATAAATCTTTGCCGGATCAACTCTCATGCCAGAATGGGAAATGTGATGTCCCAAAACAATACCTTCAGTGAGCATCATTTTTTATTTTTCATTTCTTAAGGAAAGGTTAGTTTCCTTACACCTCATCAAGAATTTTTCTAAACTGGCCAATGCTTCCTAGAAGTCTTGTCCATGGACTGTAAAGTCATCCATGTAGACTTCCACACAATCATTGGTCAAGTCAGAGAAAATGGCTAGGACAGCTCTTTGAAAAGTGGTTGGGGCATTGCAAAGTCTGAAAGGGAGCACGCTATAGGCATATGTGTCCCAAGGGTAGGTGAAAGTGATCTTTTCCTATTCTTCAGGTGCTATTTGTATCTTGTTGTAACCACTAAACCCATCCAAGAACAAAAAATACTTCTTTTCGGACAGGGTATCTAGCACCTGATCAATAAATGGTAAGGGAAAGTAATCCCTATGGGTGGCTTTGTTTAACTCCCGGAAGTCTACACATATCCTTCGCTTACCATTTTTCTTTGGAACTATGACAAGTGGAGATACCCATTGACTATCTGAAATGGGGTATATGAGATTGGCTCGGAGGAGTTTTTGCAATTCCTCTTTTACAATATCTTTAAGGGCTGGATTCATCCTTCGTTGAGGCTGTTTGACTGGTCTGATTTGGTCATTAGTGCAGATATGATGTGTGCATGTGTCAGGGTGAATGCCTTTCATGTCTGCATAATCCCATGCAAAGGCATCAAATTGTCTTTGGAGCATTTCAATCACTTGTGTCTTTTGTTCTGGTTCCAAACTAGAGTTGATATACAAAGGTTTTTGTGGGATAATCTCAACAATTTTAGTAGTTTCTTCCTTATATGAGGAGGCTGGTGATAAAGTGTATAATTGAGTGATATCAGGGTGCCAAGTTTGTTGAAATTCGGAACTAAAAATATGTGACAATTCTACAAAAGACCTTGGGTATTCAACGAAATTTGTGTCAGCCAAAAATAAGCTTAAGACTTTTTCATCTGATTGTTCTTGTATTCCTGTTACTTGTTCAAGTGTTAACAGAGGTTTGATGCAATCTTCCTCTCCATAAGGGTTTTCTAACCAANCCAAAAATAAGCTTAAGACTTTTTCATCTGATTGTTCTTGTATTCCTCTTACTTGTTCAAGTGTTAACAGAGGTTTGATGCAATCTTCCTCTCCATAAGGGTTTTCTAACCAAATAGGTATTTCCTGTGTTGGTTGGGCAGGAGGGAAGAGAACAAGTTTTTGGCTATGTGTGCCATTGGATATAGTCATCTCACCAGACTGACAGCTGATAAAGGCATCTGTTGTGGCCAGCCAAGGGTGGCCATGAACCAAGGGTGTCCTGGTTTGGAGGATGATTTAGAATAGATGACTAAAAATTCTACTGGATATTCCCAATAAGCTAGGGTATCTGTGACATCATCTAGACTTCCTACAGGGCTAATGACTGACTTATCTACCAACTCGATCATGGTTTGGGTTGGTCTTAGCTGATTGATTTGGAGCTTCTGCATAGTGTCAAAAGGCATTACATTAATAGTTGCACCCAAATCAATGAGTGTGTTAGGTAGAGAAATGCCATTAATTTCAATAGTGACAACTAGGTTTCCAGGGTCATTATATTTGTATGGCATTTCAAAAATAAATTCAGATAGTTGTCCCACTACCTAAACAAGAGGAGGTTCCTTCTTCTTCCTTCTAGGTTTCTTAATGCAAAGATCCCTTATAACTTTGGCATAAATAGGGATATCCTTAATAGCTTGTAGCAGAGGTATTTTTATGCACACATTTTGTAATTCATCTTCTATATCTTTGTGCAAGGGTGGGTCGGGTTTCTTCACTAATAGTCTTTCAGGGTAAGGTGGGAGATTAATTTCTTGGGGTACTTGTATAGACTGAGAAATGATTGGGATAGGAGGAGAGTCCTCTTCTTCTACAGGGGTGGTTTGAGTGTTTTCTTCCTCAGAATGATTATCATTTTCTTCCTGAATTATTACTGCAGGATCTGATTGGTTTACCACTTTCCCCAATCGTAGTTGAATTTCATAGGTGGGAAAGGTTTGAACTTTTTTATTCTACACAGGGTGGGTGGGTTGATTATTGGGGTTAGGGATTGGCTGGGCAGGAATTGTTGTTGGTCTCGGAGGATTGTGGGCAGCTTAGTTTTGTGGTTGTTGATTGGGATTTATAAATACTTGTTGCTGCTGATTAGGATTCAAGGGGGTTGTAAATTGTTGTTGTATAGGAGGTGGGAGTAAAGCTTGCATCTGTGGTGGGTTGAATCTAGGTAGTAATTGGGAAATGTTTGCAGGGTACTGTGGATATGTAGGGTAAGAGGGATTTCCATACATAGATCCCCTCCAACC
>JASDQU010101792.1:336366-352630 GCA_032191745.1 Picea mariana | reverse complement strand
TGAGGGCTCATTTATATACCCACACATGGGTTCCCTTTACCAATAGTCATGTCCTTTGAGACATGACCTTTCATTATTAATAATTATTATGTTATGAATATCTATAGTATATGTATATTTATGTTCATAACACAATGTCTCAAGGGAATTCGACTAGAACCTCATCACTGCGTATCTCCCGAAGGGGATACACGTAGTCAGACCACAGCTAGAAAGGATTCCAACCTTGAAGACCAGTGACTATAACTTGGGAGACTGTAAGAGATATGGCATGCTTGCACCTCACAAATATCTGACCAAGATGAAGGGAAATAAGATGAAAATTATCCCCCAAATATGGACTATGGACATCACGAGGTCCAAAATCTTGAACATGATGAAGATACCGCATTTTGGAAAACACCAGGAGGTCAACGCATGCATTAAGATCCTGTTTTCATGCTTCCACGATGGATATCTATGGTTGGACAAACGTATCACTATCGATCCAACGTTGATCCATAGGAGCACCGGACTAAGCATGCAGGAACTAGACCCGCAAGACTTCTACCCAGAAAAAGCTCCAGATCGCGCATTGGCACAAATGATTAAAGATACACACAACGATGTCGAGAAGGGGACGTGAGGCTACAATGTAGCCTCCATCCAGAATGGCACAGTGCACCTAGCATGCCAATTAATTGCAGAAAATCTACTAATAAATAACAGACCCATGCAAGTCACAGGGTTTGTCGTTGACCTCATTGGGAAATGCGTGGAAGGCCTACAGATGAACTGGGCGAAGTACGTAGTTAACTAGCTCGAATTGGATTGTTGCGAAGATCAGGATCATGGCTATGAGTTCCATTTTATCTAGTTCCTGATCCTCACCGTGTTTACTTCTTGGGAGATGTCAGAAGGTGTGACCTTCCCTGACATCGAGCCACCCGAGCCACTTGATGTGAAGTTCACCATGCTCTGGTATTCGAGCGATATGGGAAAACAGTGGTAGTCGAACCCGATATTGGTAGAAGATCCAACCAATACAGGACGAGGCTTGCCAACTGTTCGCAGAGATTGAAGACTGAGGAGTAGAACTAGAGAAAGTCATCACTACAGATGGAAAACGCTTAGACGGACCTGTCGACGAAGCAGTTATCAAAGAATTCATCGAGGAGGAGGCCTTGGTGCAACAAAAGGTCGAAGCAGATCAAGCCAAGCTCAATGATTTTTAAGCAGAGCTACCCAGACCAGAGTGACTTGGGTTGAGTCACAGGTTAGTGTTGGGGGCCTGTTGGCCCTTGACCAAGTTTTGAGGATCCTTGGTCATGTTTTACCTACTTTTGGGACTTCGACAGGCTGTCAAAGGCGGATTGCAAGTCGAAGCGGACATCACAGGATCTCGACCCCTTTTTAGGGATTTTTGGGTTTTGGTCTTATGTAATGGGTATATGGATGTTGGCCCATGGGTTTAACCATGCTTATGCCCTTTTTGTAATGTATAAATAGAAGTCTAGGCGATGTAAGAAGGGGGTGGAGAAGGAGTGCTATGCTAAGTGCAAGAGATTGTAAGAGGCTTTGTATGTATTCTATGTTGAGACTTACAGAGCTAAGTGCAAGTCATATGTAGTGCTTTGTGCGCAGACTGTGTAAGGCTTTGTTCTTGGAACTAACTTGGGGAAGGAGGATCTAGCGCGGTGAGCAGATCTCCTGTCCTCTATGGAGTTGGTTTTGAGGCTTTGTGCATGTAAGAATATTTAAAGAAACTAATAAAGAAGATGAAGAGTTGGTGGATGTAGCCCCAGGGTGGGGGTGAACCACGTATATCCTGTGTTGTGATTGCTTTGTGCTTTATGGTTGTCCTCTTATCTATGTGATTGAATTCTTAGTGCTCTAATATATGATTAAAAGGATCTAATATGGTAGATTAGTGCTGAATAACATGAATGAATGCTAGATATAATCTATGTTGGTATGCTTAGTGCTTGAATCTATTGGATTTGCGTGAATACTGTGATGCTCTGTTATTAGGGTTTATCTGTGTTGTAAACTAGGGCTGAATATTAATGAAATATAATTGCTAAGTTCTCTGTTAAGGTGTTACAATCTTAGATCTGTGTCCCAGCTAAGGTTGTAGAAATCTGAGTCCTGCAACCACCCCTGCCTCTACCTTGGGTGAGACTTCATCTGCTTCACAGGTGTTGTCGAAAGGGCCAATAGTTAGGGTTTTGTTGGTGCGTTGTTGTAGTGTTGAACCTTGGGTCTGCCCCTGTGCCAACAGTTTTCGAACAACTCTATCATTGGAAGTCCCCTCAGAATTAACCATGTGTTGGCAACCACCAATTCTATGAAATTTTATCTTAATTGGAAGTAGTCACAAAGAGATAAAATCTTTCTGTCGCTGCCTCATCCTTACATTTATAAATGTTTCTATATTTTTTATTTAAGGAGAGTAATTGGACTAACTTATTTTATGAGTTTTTTCATTTAGATTTTCGTTTGTTTTGTTTAAATTTCATGACTGCAAGCATGAAATTCAAACTAAAAACTTGGCTTAGGTAATCATTCTGCAGTCTCTGTTCTCTTCTATCTTTTACCAAATAAATTACACTTTAAGGGAACCTATGCATTTCTAAGTTTTAAGTTTTATAAGCTCATTGATTAATCCACTGCCACATTTGCTATGTATTATGCAGAATGTGACTTGATCAGTTCTATGGTTGATTGTTTGGTTTTAATTTTTTAAATACATGAACGTACAGAACCTTGGATTAACAATTGATATATGCTCTTTTCTCTATCATTCATATCGCTTTTGTGTCACTTGGTACAGGTCCGATGTACCCACAAATACACCTCATCCTGTTGTCCTGTACATTTAATGACCTTCATTCATTATTTGAATTGGAATTTGATAGTGGTTGGGGTTTAACCTTCATTGTGCATAATGGCTCATAGGCCTATGCATCGTCTGGTTTTCTGTCACTCCAAATTTAAATTACCAAACATGATAATCTCCCAAGTTCATAGGTATTGAGCCATTTCAGTTTTCACAAACCTCTCCTTGTTTGTCTATTGGGAAACAAAGCCCCCCTCTCGTGGTATCTATTGTATCTGTTTGATAGCTACCATGGCCAATGTAGTTCGAATCGAACCTAATGGCTGTCAAGCCATTCTTACGCAAGGCGATGCCATAAATGATTTACAGGCTCACGAATGGGATGTTTTTATCCGAAATTCGAAGGTTATAACCTAGCAGTCGCACAAGCCTTTTCTCAAATGTTTGATAGGTTCAGAGCCAAAGTTGGGGATCTGTAATTGGAGGTCACAGAGGACTCTATAGCCCGAGAAACAGGACTGTCATAGGAAGGTGATAAATGGTTCAAAAATGATAAACTGGAAGATGTATCTTGGAGCCTGTTCATGGTCTCTCAAAAATCTACATGCTGCCCTAAAGGTATTCCTATTACCCTCGTGAAACCTCGATAGAACGACCTTATTTTGATTATGAAAAATTTAATAACATGCGAGGGAAGGTATGGTTTAGTATTTTTATACCACATCCAACTATTGATGTTGTTACTAGGGTTTAAGCTAAACATGCCCTTCTATTTGTTGATGAGCCTGTGTAAGATGTCAAAAAATTATAAGAAACATAGCTTGAACCCTCTGTCAAGCCTCTTCCATCATGGGCTTATACACATTTTGGTGCTGTCGCACCTGTCTCAAATTGGGGACACTTGGGGAAAAATTCTTGTGTCAAAACGATCTTTCCCTACCTGAGAGCACATTGAACTCACCTCTGCATTCAAATGTAAACCCCAATCTTGGTAACCATGTGACCGAAATTCAAGGTTTCGATTCACATAATTACTGTGAGCTTAATGAACCAAATTATGTTGTTGTACAAACCCCCCTGGGAAAAAACCACGATGTATTTTCACACCCAGAAAATCCTTAGAAGAGGTAGTAGATGTATTAAAAGGAAAGGTTTCTCCTGCTCCTGCTATTGAGCTGAATTAGGGCTTTAGTGACGAACCTATTGTTAAGAAAATTTGTAAGAGAAAGAAGCAGGATAAATCAGATTTGAGTTTTATTAACAAGATATTTGGCCGATTAATATCCAGGAGTTTAAGAAATCAAAAGCAGGATCATTTGAGCTCAATCTTAGTGATCAATGATTTCCTTGCACGGGAAGATACATATAACCAATGTCTCGAGAACGAAACTGTTGGTCAATTTGTGCAATATGACTTTATTTCTAGACTACCTCATTTTCTAAAAGGCCAAGAGGGTTTTTCTAGCATAGGCCATGATTTGAAACAAGCCACAGGAAGGGCCGAAGCACCCATTTCTAAGTACATTCAACTTCGGCCTGCTATAGCACCGGTACACCGTGACAATTGTTTGGATTGGGTAGAATGCTATTGCAAGGACATACCATATCTACAGGCACAATAAAAAAATCTGGATGCTCGCAATTCTCTGCTTGAACGAGAAAATCAAGAGTTGAAGGCATGTGCAGATCAAACAAGTAAAAGGTCCAAAAGATCTGGTAGTGTAATTATAAAAAATGCAACCAATTTCAATACCATCATTAATTCATAACTATCCGACCCTTCATTGTATAATTTCTAGAATGGTAAAAGTGATTTCAGATTTTATTTCATTTTATTCTGTTATAAAAGTCAAATAGGAAGATTTAGTTTTGATTTTCTTTGTTAATATAAGACTAGCTACAAAATCTCACGATTCTGTAGCCAGTCTATTTCTGAATGTTAGTTGGCATTATTTTCTAAAATATCAATTTTGTTTTGTCATCTACAGGAAAATGATAATTATGGTGCTATTTGCAAGGAGAAACCATCTTGGATGATATGCTGTATAGTTTAGTAGTTTCCTTTTATTTTATTTTGATAAAACTTTGTCATTATGTAATAAATTTTGATAAACCAACTCCTACAGAAATGGTTTCCTGTTGTACTATTTTTGTAAAACATTCTATTTTTTGGGGATTGCACTCTATCTTGCATGATAAGAGTTTGTTAATCCAAAACTAATTTAAATAGTGATCACTGTTAGTGGTGGAGACAACATTTGCTAGGATACATTTTGGACATGTGATTTTGAGAATGGATATGGAGAAGCTATTCACCATTGGCTTTAGATCCGTGTGATGCTTATTCCATAATGTTCTTTTATTGCCTCGATCTTATGAGATATTATTATGTTTGATGCAGCTTTAGCCTTGTCTTCATATGGTGTTTCATATTGTTAAGTATTTAAATGTTGTCCATAATTTGTTATTCTATTTTATATATGTGATCAATCTGTCATTTGATTATTATTGATTTATTTTGGATATTAAATGATGGATACTATTAATACTTTAAATTGAGTTTTCTTTCATTCTAAGTGTTGACTATCATAAGGTCACCAGATCTTTACACTTATCGTCCTGTTGTTATATTCTCACTCCAACACATCTTTGAATTTATTTGGGGAGTATTAGCATTTTTTTTTCACAGGTTTCCCTCACATGCAAGACAATTAGGAGTTCGAATTACACAGGAAGATAAACTCAGTTTGATCGATTAGTTATAGGTTAGTTTGCTTGTTATTTAGTTAAATTATTTATTAATGAAATGAGGATAGCATGAATTGGATTTGACTATTTATGTGTCGTTATTTCAATTATATTTTCTTGGTAATATTATTTTTAAATCTTTAAACATTCAAAAGAAAACAAAATATTTATGTGCTTTCTTTATCTAGTTTAGAAACATTTTTAAGAACTTTTATTTCGCAAAATTTTAAGTAAACTTTGCGAGATGTATATAGACTGTTTATGATCATATGCACATACTCACCTTTCTATTTAAACACTTGTAATTATGAAACTTATGTTCTTAGTATCATAGCTTTTAAATTAGTTTTATTTCTTTTATTATTTTTAGGACTTTAGTTATCCAACAGAACCATTAAACCCATCAGGTCATTTCATTCTAAATGACTTGGGTTAATTAGACAACTCTGGTCTAGATTTGACCTTCCAGTTGATGGTGTGTCACTTACGCCCGTCAACAAATGACGCTAGAAGGAGGGCGTGGAATTAATTGATGGCACGTGGAGGTCATAAGTCCCCCCCACACACTCGCACTCCTACTGTAACACGTAGTTTCTTTGACAAAAACGTTACACTTGAAACAACAACTATCTCAAATGATAACCCTGATATTCCTGTCGAAATAGTGGCACCACTCCCTCAAGGGATTGACATCCAAGAAATTGTTCGCCAGTCACTTATAAGAACTCAAAGTGCCTTATCCCATATTAGACAACCTAGTAGAAAACTCAATCAACCCCTTGAATTTACAAATATTCAAGAACAACTTGAAAGAACTAGTCTACCTAAAAACCCTTTAGGTGGGAGTACTACCAATCCCACTGAAACACTTATCCCGAGAGATGGATAATCTAGTATCCCACCATCCCCACCTGGTTCTTCTCCACCTTCTTCGGGAGGTGAATCCTCGGATGAAGGCAGTTCCTCATCTGAACCATATCAACCTTTGAATCCAACAACTCCCATGGAAAACCAAAATAATTCTGCTAGAACTTGACTCGATCAATATGTTGTGGTTGTACCTAGACCCCAACACCCACTACCTAAACATCAAGAGAAATGGCTGCCCAAATTTGATCCAGATTTGAAGAAATCAACTGAGGATCACATCAAGAAATTTATGTTGGCCATTAGACTTTGGAGTGTTGAAAACAAAGATGTAGTGTGTAGATTATTTCCTTATAATTTTGAAGGAAATGCCTCAACCTGGTATTTCGCTCAACAGCCCTAGACGATCGTCTCCTAGGACAAGTTTGAATTTTTTTTTCTTGAAAAGTTTGGAGATGATAAATCTCAAGAAGTATTGGTTATGGAACTCTCTATCTTAAAAATGAACCCTAAATAAAAAGTGAAATACTTTAACCAAATATTTATAACACTAAAAAACAAAATCCTTGTAGTTTCGATGCCCACAGAAAGTTTAATTGTTGCATACTATGCTAAGGCCTTGCACAATAACATAGCCATATGGGTTAAAAGGTCCAAAAAGAACATGTTGTTAGAAGGCTTTGAAGAGGCAAGTCAAATTGAGAAACATATATTGAGCTTAAAATATAATCTTAATAGTGAAGTTGAAACAACTTCGTCTTCAAATAAGAAAACATAATTCTCACTAGGCCTCCCCAACCTAAAAATCAACAAGAATCATTAGACTTGGAGATCTTGCAGAAAGATTTCCAGAAACTATCCAATCAGGTCGTTGACTTGAAAAGATTAGCCGAGGAGGCATCTACAAGAAAAGGAAGTTTCAAACCTCCTTTTAGAAATCCTTTCCCTTCAAACCGACCAAACCCAACCACAGAAGGTATAAATTTCAAAAGTTTATAGTATGCTTTGCAAACGATATTAGAAGCGCATGAAAATTATATTTCTGTTCCTTCTGAAAATTCTGATGATACAGTTGAGGAAGAGGTACCAGAAGAGGAGGACTCATATCCTCCTATTTTTGGGCACTTGTTGGACAGTATCTTCCAAGCGAATTTCAAAACTATCCACCCCTACAACACAAGAAGCAAAACAAAAAACAAGCCTCCTCCCGAAGTAAGTAAAAATGTGTTTCCAAAATAGTCAAAGAAAAATGAAATTAGACAAAGCCTAGATTCCCCAGTTTTAGAGTATGATTTAATTGAAGATATGAAAAAATTAAGGGCAAATATTTCAGTTTTTGAACTGCTGAAATTTCCTCTTATTTTGCAGAAAATGCTTCAAAGCATTGCTGAAAACGGTAAAAAGAATGATGTTAGCAGCTAAAAATCAGCAAAAATTGATTTAAACACAGCTAAAAATGTCCCAACTAAAAATACATATGAACATCAAGACAAAAGGGAACTAGCAGAAAAAACTGTAGGAAATCTAGATAAAACTGTCTCAGGGACAACAACAAAAAATCAGCAGAATTTTGTTGTTTCCACATGAAAAAATGTCCCCCCTTTTTTATTGACTTTTGAAATTTTTAATAGGAATGTACATAATTGTATGGTTGACTCTAGTGCATCATCCAACATGATGCCTCTGTCTGTATGCCAGAAAATTAATGCAGAAGTTCAACCTTCTGATCTAAAAATCATTCAGCTAGATCGAACGAATGTTAAAGTAATCAGTGAGCTTAAGAATGTTCTGATTAGATTAGCATCCAATCCTAAAGTTCATCAATTGATTGATATTATTGTTGTTGATATTCCTGAATTTTATGGTCTATTTTTAAATAGAGATTGGTCAGAACAACTGCACGATTATTTCTCTATAGAGTGGTCTCACTTGTGGATGCCTGAAAATGGACATCCCAACAAAATCAGAATAAACTGAGAACGTTATATTAAGCATACCATGACAAATATGAACGATCCAAATGAGCCTTTCGTCACCTCCGCAAATTTGATTGAAACGTAGGGAATGCATACCTTTTCTAGTAACTTCATTACTGAAATTTCCTCTATCACTGATCCAGAACAACAATATGAAGTTGTAGCCTATGCTCAGGCAACAACTGTGCCAAATATGCTAATTAATTCTAATGATGCACAAATATGGTCCCTATATTTTGATGGATCCAAATCTCGAGAAGGGGCAAGTGATGGCTATGTGCTCATCGACCCTACAGGTAATAAAACTTTAATTACTTTTCGTTTAGAGTTTGAATGTACTAATAACACAACCGAGTATGAATCGCTTCTGCAAGGACTTAGGAAAGAACTGGATATGGATGTGAAAAATTTGATAGTATTCGGTGATTCAAAAATCGTGGTCAAGCAGGTAAGAAACACAATACAGTGTTTGTCACCACATCTGAAAAGTTACCAGACCGAGGTATGGAGTTTAATGCATAAATTTATAGCATTTAATATAAATTCTATTCATAGGATGAGTAAGTCGGAAGCAGATCTACTAGCCAATGTTGCTTCTAAATTGTTTCCCGTTGAAGGTTTTTATCCTAATGCATTTTCGATCGAATTGTTATTCAGGCTATCGATTCTGGAAAACATCACAAATTGGAGAGTATTCGATGATGACCAGCATATCATCAACTTTCTACATATGGAAGACACCTTCCAAGATGCGGTTATTGTTGAAGGCACTCACAACGAGAATCTCCAAGATTTCACGGTAATATCTGATCCTCGATCTCCTCAATCAACATATGAGCCGATAAACTCTATCCCCAGGTATGTTGTGAGATTAGAGAAATTTTATGACTTGCAGGACAAGTTTAGAGGGGTAGTCAATTGTAAAACTAACATTTCCTCTTTGATCTATGAAACTGTTAATTTATGAACAAGAGATAATTCTCAAACTATTAATCTGGAAAAGGGATGTTCCGATCAAGAAATATTTTCTTTCATAAAATTATTTAAATAATTTAAAGATGTATTTGCTTGGACATATCACGACCCGAAAACTTTTGATCCAAACATCATACAACATGTAATCCCCTTGAAACCCCAGACACACCCTTTTCAACAGAAATTGAGGAAAATACATCCTAAATTGGAACCTACCGTTAAAAAGGAACTGAATAAATTAATAGTTGCAAAGATAAATTTTCCGGTTAGGAATACTCAATGGGTGTCTAAATTAGTCCATGTAAGAAAGAAAAGTGGTGAAATTCGACTTTGTGTCGATTTTCAGAACTTAAACTGAGTGTCCGATAAAGACAACTACCCTGTTCCTCCAATGGAACAAATTATACAATAGGTTTCTAGTTTCAAAAGACTATATTTGTTAGATGGTTTCGCAGGATACAACCAGGTCCTTATGTCTCCTTCATAGCAGCTTAAAACCACCTTTCATAGCCCATGGGGTACTTACACCTACAATAAAATGCCTTTTGGACTAATAAATGATGGTGCCACTTTCCAGAGGGAAATGGATATTGATTTCCGTGGCCTCGTTAACCAGTTAGTTGTGGTCTATATTGATGATGTCACTATCTTTTCAAAAAACAAGAAAGATCACTTGTCTCACCTTAGGGCTGTCTTAGAACGATGCTGCAAGTTTGGCATATCTCTCAATCCTAAGAAATCGGTCTTTGAAGTAGAGAAAGGAAAAATTCTTGGGTTTATAGTGTCTAAAGATGGAATGATTATTGATCCCGAAAGAACCCAAGCCATTGCTAAACTTCCTCCTCCTTCTTCCAAAAAGGCCCTGCAATCCTTTTTGGGTAAGATTAATTTTGTCAGAAGATTTGTCCTAAATTTCTCAGAAATGGTTCAACCTCTACAAAATCTAATTAAAAGGGATGTTTTGTATCGATGGGGACCACAAGAAAGTCACACTTTTGATTCAATTAGAAAAGCAATAATAGAATCCCCTTCCCTGATGACTCCCGATTTTTCTCAAGATTTCACTCTTTACACTTTTGCATCTGATAGATCCTATGTTGTTGTGCTTACATAGAAAAATACTGAAAGCAATGAGATACCCATTGCCTTCATGAGTTCTTCTTTTAAAGGAGAATAAATTAATTACCCTGAAGTAGATCAACAGGAATATGCTATTTTTAAAGAAGTGAAACACTTCCGGTCTTACCTGTTGAAATCTAGAACCAAAGTGGTTGTTCCTTACCCCGCGGTAAGAAACCTATTAGTACAAAATGAGTTGGGCGAGAAAAGGGAAAATTTGATGATATCACTACAGGAATATGACCTTGAAATAACCCCTACCCAAATTTTTAGAGGTCAAGGCCTGTGTAAACTACTGGTTGATTCAGTTGAGGAATTAGAAATTCAAATAAACACATCAACTATAAATCAGCATAATGAAAAACAGATCAGCTGTGTTGAAGCTACACCCAATTCTTGGTATGAGAACATTAGATTTTATTTAATGCATGGATGTTCTCCCCGCAGTCTTCATCCCAAAAATAGAAGAGAACTTAGGCTTAAATATGCATATTTCCAGTTAATAAATGATATATTATTCCAAAAGAACATTGATGGTGTTTTTCTGCGTTGTTTAGAAAAGGAGGAGTCCGAAAAAGTGTTGGTTGAACTTCATTCTAGTGATGTTGGTGGTCACTTTGGTGGAGACACCATTGCCCAAAAAGTGCTAAGGTCTGGATACTATTGGCCTACCTTGTTTAAATATTCCCATACACTATTCTGCAAATGTGTAATCTGCAAAAAGGCTGCAGGATGGGTGAAAAAGGCAACTTTTCCTTTGCAACTTGTTACTGTAGATGCACCTTTTCAACAATGGGGCCTAGACATAATAGGACCAATAAATCCCCCTTCTTCGCAACAACACAAGTACATCCTCACAGAAACAGACTATTTTACAAGATGGTTTGAAGATTTACCTTTAAAAGTGGTTAACACCAATCAGGTAGTGTCTTTTCTGAACTCCCATATCATCACTCGATTCAAAATTCATGAATGTCCGGATTTTGACAAAACCTCTTATTTTTCATCCCTTGATATGAATGTTTTCTCTCTGGAAAAAGGGATTAAACTGAAGTATTCTGCCAGCTACTATCCACAAGGGAATGGTCTAGCATAATCAACAAATAATAATTTAATCAAGATTATTAAAAGGACAGTTTCAGAAAACCACAAGAATTGACACAATGCACTGTATAATGCACTTTGGGATGATAGGGTAACTCCTAAAGCTTCCATTGGTAATTCCCCTTTCTTCCTCATCTACAGAAGAGAATCCATCCTTCCCCCACATGTCTTACTTCCTTCTCTGTAATTATCGCAGAAAGTTCAAGAAGAAGATTGTCCTCTAGAAAACCGAATAAATGCTCTATTAAAACTAGAAGAGGTGAAAACAAAAGCCAAACAAAAACTAGATTCACACCAGAAAGTTGTGAAGAGTTGGTTTGATACAAATTCATATTCTGATAGGAATTTTGATGTTGGGGATTTGGTTCTCAAGTGGGACAAAGTGCACAAGGGAAAGGGGGAACATACCAAGTTCCAAAACCTATGGTTGGTGTTAGTAACATTTCTCGTCTGGGGCGCAAGGGGCCTTCTGGTCAGCGAGTTGCATGAGAAGTGACTGAGCACAATGCATAAAGCCTCATTTCAGCCCCCCCAAGCAAGCGAGCGGGAAAAGTTTTGTCTTCAGTGACCGAGATCCATCTACAAAGCTGATCGACGACCATCGGGATTTCAGGGCTGCCAAGTCACCCGGGACTTAGTGCAAGATCCAGCCACGTCGGCTTTCGGTAATTGCAAGTTCGAATGGTAAAGGTTTCATGTCACTTTGTATCATGAAGCCCCAAACCCTGAAATGCCGAAAGCACCCAGGAGCTGGGACCCACAGCAGCGTCGGGTGAATTTTGGACCGTCCGTTTTCAAGGACGTGTGGCGCCCAATCGAGCTCTCCCGACAATTTTCCCATCACGATTTTGAAGAAGAAAGGTCCTGTTCCTTTCTCACCCGCGATCCTCGAAGCACCGACAGCGCTTTGAAATTAAACTTAGGATCATAGCCCGTGGTCACCAAGGAGGAAAGGAGCTGGGCGTAAAGGGGCCAAAGGTGTCGGGTCTGATCACCGAAAGGATCATCGTGGTCTCCAAGCACCGACTGGTGAGACATCGATCCTGGTTTTCACTCGGAATAAATGAAGATGTGATCAAGTGGTTGAGACCTCCTGTCGTTCATTAAGTTTGGGGTATGGAGGGCCTGGCGAGCGGTTCGCTCGAGAGGGTCTTGTGTACCCAATTTTTCAGAGAGAGGCCATGTTGAACCCTCGACTGGATGGAGAAGGTATGCACACGCTAGCCTGGCTCTTAATGACCCAAATACTCCTCTTACAGGGGCCATATGCAGATGAGGTGGGGTCCTACAGTGATTACCTGTCCCATTTTGGCTGAAGGGACACCAAGCCTGGAAGGACTGAACAGGTCGCCGCTAGGTGAATTTTCTGAGTATATAGACTCAGTAATTGTATTTTGGTAGGCATGGATGGTTGAGGAAGACTCCCAGTTGTAAAAACTTTAAGGAAGAACTGTTTTCTGGTTATTTCAGGACTCTGGAGACTTCTTGCCTGATGAATGTCAGTTTCTTTCATGTCTTTGTATATACTGTATTAGAGCAGCTCGGAATTGGAGGATCCAGTTGAGTTGTGACTGTTATAGGATGATGTATGTTGGATCACTGTAATAGTTGTGTTGTTCTAAACAGTCCTTGTGGACTTCTCAGCACTGAATGAATTGGAATTGGAGGATCCAGTCAAGTCTTCCCTTCAGTTTCTTGAAGCCCTGAACCAAGTGGATCTTGTATTCATATTTTTTCCTCTACGAACTATCGAAAGGCTTGTTTCCTGAGATAGTTTGCTCATTCTTCTCCCAAGTCTTCCACCTGCCCATATTTAAATCAACTCCCTAACTGAAGTCGGGTTAAGACCTCCTTTGTTCCTTGCTATCAGACATAGTTCCTAATTTGAAGAGATACCTGTTCGAGTCTCTACCCATTTGATCGCCCATTTATCAAATCGTGACATGAAAAATGATGGGCGTTGGGCTCTACTTCTGCAAGCAATCCAGGAGTGACTTCCAGCGCTAACATTTCTGGCGCCGTTGCTGGGGACGAAATTGAAGATTTTCCCTAGGTAGAATGACATTGAGCCTCTGAATCCGAAGGTGCATCGGATTATCGGAGCCTTTCAAGATTGCTAAGATGTACCTGGCGACTCCATTTTGATGACTCCACTGTGGCAGACCTACCTTGTTAATTGTGGATTTCAGAGGTAGGCATACGCGGTCTCATCCACAGCTGCCTCTAGCTACGCCTAAAGTGGATCCAGAGGTGGTGCTCAGAAAGGGAAAGGCCTCTGAAGAAGAAGCATCCATCACCGAACCAGGTAATCCACCATATCCTTCTGTGGGAGCTCCTTTTTCTCCTCCTCAGTTTCTCGATAGGCCTGTTTCTGCAGTTTCCTGTTTCCTAAATTTTGGGAGTGTTCTCTTGGTTTGGGACTGGAGGGACAAGACCTTGTCACTCCCCTCTCCCCTGAAGATGTACCCTGGCGTAGACCCAAGACCGCAGAAGATTTCCCTACGCCTAGTTTAACCACTCCTGTGCAAAGAGGAGCACCCACTGACTTGATCTCATTAGCCTTCTCCTTAAATCCCCTCTTGTTTCCCACTCCACTTCGAGACTCATTCTTAGTTACCCCTTTGCGAACTCCTTCTCCTCCAAATTCTCCTCCACCTAATATTCCTATGGCTGGTGCTAATCCCCCTCTAAATAGAATGGACGCCATACTTGCTGCTAGGTATGCTCCCTTGATCTTACCTCATCCCATGAATCCTTTCCCTGCTAGAGATTACTTGAAATATATGCCCAAGTTCACCGGGGAAGGGGACATAACTGCGGAAGAACACCTGGCTGCTTTCTACAGTTATGTAGACAACCTAAACATTGGAGATGAATATGTCTGGATAAGGGTTTTTGTCCAGAGCCTGGATGGTGAGGTAAGGAAATGGTTTAGAGGATTAGCTCCTGGATCTATTGCTGGAATTGAAGCCCTGGATAATGCTTTCCTGAGGCAGTGGGGAGATAAGAAGGATTTCATGTATTATATGACTGAGTTCGGGTCTTTGAAGAAGATGGAAGGAGAGTCTGTCTCTGACTTCTCCAAAAAATTCAATAAGATGTACAATAAGATTCCTGATGAAATAAAGTCATCAGAAGCCTCGGCCAAGATGTCCTATGCTAGTGCGTTCAGCCCCGATTTCTATATTTTATTGAGAGAAAGAAGAGCTGCCTCCTTAGCTCAAATGAAATACACAGCCATAGAAGTGGAATCCAATGTATTAGTAGCCGACAGACTGAGGAACAAGGCTGACATGGGCAACAGAAAGGGAAGAGCCACAGCCTCAACCTCTGGCCCATCAGTATCCCACCCTCAAGTGGATGAACTAACCAAGATGGTGAAGTCTCTGTCTGCAGAGATGGAAATAATGAAGGTGGAGAGGAGGCAAGCATACAAGGGCCCTCAGAATGCCGAAAACAAAGGAGGTTTTAGGAGGCCAAACAATATTGCTCCCCCAATTATGCAAAGAGACAGAGACGACCAGAAAATTCAGGCCCCTTTTCAAAACAATTTTGTGGCCGAGGAAGAAGAAGGGGAAACAAATGAGCTGGATCATGAAATCCATTGCTTTGGAGACACTCCTCCTTTTCCTCATCTCACCTAATCAGCATACGAGGAGTCCCTCATGGACAGTCAGCTAAATAAACTAAGCAAAGGTGACAAGGCTAGTGGCAACCAAGGAAGATATGATTTGAGGTCTAAGAAGAAGACAGTAGCACCTGATATTCCTGAGCGAGGAGCAGAGAATCTTGCTAATGAAATGGCAGACAGTCACAGAGGTAAGAAACACCAACCCCTCTCCCCCATAGTCCAGAGTCATGCTCTCGAAATAAGATAAATTCTGAAGCTTGCATCCTCCTTTAATTTCGAGCATGAGATTCAAAAGATCAGGATCCCGGTGCCTCTAACTGAATTAATTAAACATGAAGGGTTCAAGAAATGTTTCTTTGAACTTCTGCAGTCCAAGACCCCATGCCTTCCCACAGACTCCATCAATTTACAAGATGAAAAGCCTACAGTTATCCTAGGTCCTATGGTAGAAGACAGGAATGACTCATCCCCCCCCTTCTACACTTCCTTGAACATACATGATAAGGTATTGCACAATTTCTTGATGGATTCGGGGGCTTCTCACAACCTCATGCCCAAAACTGTTATGGAGGAATTAGGGTTAGAAGTCACCCGAGCATACCATGACCTCTATTCCTTTGACTCCAAAAAATTTCAGTGTCTAGGAGTTATCAAAGACCTGGTCGTGACCTTGTTTCAGTTGCCCATGAAAAGTGTGGTCATGGATATTGTAGTGGCCGATGTCCCCCCCAAGTTCGGTATGTTGTTATCAAGATCTTGGATAAAAATACTGGGGGGAACCTTGCAGATGGACCTCACATATGCTACTATCCCAGTGTTTGGAGGAGAGCATAGAAGACTATACAGGGAAGCCCAACTGGCCTATATAATCAACGATGAGGCCAACCCTACCAACCATCCCATTTTTGCATTAGACACTGATTTAGGATCCAGTGTGCTGCAACTCACCAATGCTCTTGAACCTCCTCTTAAACTCAGAAAGCAGCCCACCATTTCCTCTGAATTTCCTCTCTCCATCACTCCCGT
>JASDQU010101792.1:303763-316780 GCA_032191745.1 Picea mariana | reverse complement strand
TTTCTCTTTGTTGTGCTTCTTTTGGCATCTATGACAAAATATTGCTAAAGCATCTTCTTCTCGTTTCTTTTTTAGTTTCAGAGGATCTAATTGGTTACTTATTGTGCTCAATATGTCTGTTTTAAAGTTCTCCAATAAGTTTCCTAACTTGGTTCTAGTGACAGTCCTTGAAATTTGTTTTGTATTTCTGCTAAAAGGATCTCTTGGTCCTTTACCTATTTTAGCTTGTCCTCTTGAGTATCTCCTACAGTAATCTGCAATTTCTGAAAAAGGTTTTTGGTGTACATCTCCTGAACTCAACAAGTTTAAAACTTCTATGCAATCATCCCTAAGACCTTTCAAGAATATAGTTCTTATTACAGTTGGGTCTGAGGTGAATAGTTTTGACTTTTGATAGTTGTATAAGAAACTTTCTAAGTAGTCTTCAGGACTTTCATCTTCTGTTTGATGAATTTTAAAAATGTCATTTTTAACATTATACTTACAGTAGTCTTGGTATTTTCTTAAAAATGTGTCTTTCATTTGATCCCAAGAAAGAATTGTATTTTCTCCTAAGCTCATGAACCATCTTAAGGGTGAATCTTTCATTGTAGCAAGAAAAAGATTAATTTTTTGGGCATCATCTGAGTAGTTATAGCTTCTACATAATATGTCAAACTCAAATAAAAATAAATGTGGATCTTCAGTCGGCATACCTCTGAAAGTGGGTAACGATGATAGTGGGATATTCTTCATGCTGACATTTATGGAAATATCCAAGATTGGAAACCCAAAGGTCTCAGTCTCTGTAGCTTCATTTCCTTCTTCTTCTACCATTCTACTAATGGATGGTTCAAAAAATGGATTTTCTGTGTCTCCTAAATGTTTAGCAGACTCACGTTCTACCTGTCCCAATACTGATTCTTCCATTTTAGGTTTTCCTTCTGGAGCCTCGCTGGCTCCCCTTGAATTTTCTATTGGTGAAATTTTTCCTGCATTAGTGTCAGTTGGATTAGTGGGGGGGGTTGTTTTTGAATCTTTGGAGCTTACAAATCTACCCTTGTTATCTCTATATCTATGCATAAAATGGAAATTTGATTCTTTAGCTGAATTGAAATCCTAATTCTATCTAGAAGGTAAGAAGGCAACCTAGCTTTGAAGAACCCCACTCTAGTGGCCGTGTGGCTCTTCACTCACGTCTTAAATGTTTTATCCTCCTCCCTCAAGAAGCCTTTTAAAACATTAAAATTTATGCAAACAATATAAGCTAAAAATTACTTCCTACCATTTGCAACTCCCCGGCAATGGCACCAAAATGTTATGCTACTTATATGTCTAATATAATGCACTCATTAATTATCAATCCAGGATTCATAATCAACAGAGTTACAAGACACTAGTAAGAAAGGTAATTCCTAATGTCACGAGTATAGAATCAAACTAGATTATGTATGCTGGAAACAAATCAAAATAGCAAACTACAATGCACTTTGGTTGTCCTTTGTAGAGAGGCTATCTATTCCATTATGGCACATGCAAGTATGAGATGGAATTGGTTTGATAGATCAACTTTGATCTCTGACCCAGAAAAATAACTATGCAATCCAAACTTTCTAAAAGGAAATCACACATCAATCAGCATAGCATGGGTAGTTCAATAGTCAATATGTTGGTTCTGCTCTAGTTCACAATGAACTTCACTAGTTCTTACCCAAGTAGTTTTGACTATTGCTGCCAACAGCAATGATCACTCAAGGAAATCAAACTCATGAGAACAGAAACAAAGTATATGCAAAAACAGAGCAATTAAAGATCTCTAAACAATTATAGAATAGAAATCTTAATCTAAGTTGTACTACTATCATCTAACAAAGTTAAGGCTTTATCTAATTCAATGTTTATACTACTGAAAACAAACACTAATGCTAATCTATGAAGAGGTTGACCTTTGTTGGATGGTGGGCCCTTGCCGCTTCAACAGGTCAGCTACTAAAGTCTACAAGAAGCTTTCTTTTAACACACACATTACTCTCACTCACACTTCAAAACATAAAATCAAAACTTTATTTAACAACTCAACTCATTCTTAATCATAGATAATCAAAATATGGAGATAAAATGACATTCCATTAATCTTTACTTAGGATATGTTCTACACTATCATATGCTGCTTACATATTGATGGTATGCTAACTCTCCTACTCTTCTACCATCCTTGCCATGGCTATTTAATAGTCTGGATCGTGAAACACAAGGAGGCGAAGTGATTTGCAAATCAATCAGTTGTTAAGTTTAATCATTCAGTTACATCTTTAGCTTCATCCTCATGACACGAAGTGCATGAGGATGAGGCAATCAACAAACCATTCTTATCATAGCAAATAGACGTCCACCAATTGACTTAGGTGAGATCTGGCACTTAACTTAGTGCATTAGGCTCTTCCATATTAGTACCGGATCGTAATAGGTAGATGGTACCGGATCATGATAGAGTGTAAAAGGTGGTACTAGATCATGATAGAGCGTAAAAGGTGGTACCGGATCATGACAGAGCATGGTCGTTGGTACTGGATCGCAACAGGTAAGATTTAGTACCGGATGCGTTTGGTACTGGATTCGGACAACAACCGTCTTGGTGCGCAGGTACCAAATCATGAAAGAGTTGGTACAGGAACACTAGACATCTAGGGGTCAAAGATTCACATATGACAAATCGAGCATTAGTACATGAAATATTTAATTCCTTAACTCAACAAACCACAAAATACATGAATTAACCATACTTTAACTTATGACTTTATTACTGGAAATTGGTAGAGTTCTTGTCATTCACTCAAGCTTTAGGTAGGCCAAAAAGGTATAGGTGAAGAGTATAATAGGGTAATGAGAATGTCAATTTCAGGTCTCAACAAGGATACACCCCGCTCCTGATCCTTCATGTGACTTAGACCCATCAAAGTACAAGGTCCAAAATTGTGAGCGAAAACCATCAGTTTATTTTTGCCTACCATTTTCCTCATTTCCTCCTATCTACTCCATGATTTTTAATAGAGGTACCTGACATAAGAGGATTTCTTCTGCCGCCATCGACAAAATTTCTTGAAAATCCATTTCGAAGTTTTGAGTAAGAGGGACATCAGATGAAAGAGGGGAGAAATTCCTGAAATCGTAGTCACAGGAATAATTTCCTAGCATGGGGAAATCCACTAAAGAGGGTTCATTGAGGGCTTCTAGGTCGGTGACTATATTTTTTAGATATCTTTCCCTATCGATCTCGATCATATTCGTGTGTCCCTTTAATGGAAACCAAAGGTGAGCCCAATCTATACTAAATTATCTGTTTAACTTCTCGAACCAATATCGACTAAATAGCAATCCATAAGCTTCTAGAATGTCTACTACAATGATACCAATCACTTGAAAAAAAATTGGGTGTGTCGCCATACTGATCATGACATCCTTGAGTTATCCCATAAATTTCACCTAGGTTTTGTCTAGTTGTATCACATGTTTATCACTTTTGAGAGGGATTGTGTTTAATTTCTTGCATATAGACAATGGAATAAAATTAGAGGATGCCTCTGAGTCAACCAAACAATTAAGGAGGTTTTTTTTGAATACTTCAAATGTCAAGAGGAATGGTCGGACAAAAGGCTTTCACTTTTTATCTTCAGAGAAAGTGTTTATAGTTGGCTTATTTCTTAGATATGAGAGGGTTGGATTTTCTCCTTGGTAAGTGCTTGATATAGGATTTTCTACTAACTAATTTCAACTTGACACAGACCCTCTTTACTTCCTCAAAACCTGCGATGTGGCACCTACAGACCCTCTCCTTAGCACTTTCATCTCTTTCACCAATGGGTGCTAGCTCTCGAGGCTAGGATTCCTCATTGATGTGACCACGAACTATGACCGTGGGCCAACTCCCTTCGCGATCCTGTGCTTCGGGACTTTCATGAACTACTTCCTCCTCCTTCCCCGATTTTTGAATCGACGAACTCTTCGGGACCAGAACTATGGTCCTCATTCCCCTCACGATCAATGGACATGATCACTTCATGAGTTCGTACTTCACGAGTCTTCTCTCCTCTCGACTCTTCTTTTCCTGGCTTGTGAATCAGTGAAATGTCAATCCCACTCCATGTGTCCTCCTTGATGGACGACTAAGATTCCTCCTGCTCTCAAGTCTTTGGGACTTCCTCTCGACTCTCCTCCGAAGGGTTCCTCCTTTGAAATATGTGACTCTCTGCCATGTTCCTTCCATATACAATGGCCCATATTTATTTCTCTCTTCGCGACCTCGCGAAGACTCCTTGTTTTCTCCCAGCAAACCTTCTCAAGCTCTTGCTCCCGAACTTCTCGATATTCTGCCACCGGTCTTCTTCTCGATGATGGATGACTTCTTTGTCTTCAAGACTCAGGAAAGTCCTTGACTCCTTGGCACACTTAGCATGGATTCACCTTTCAAGACTTAGTTTGTTCTCGAATCTCCTTTTGCACTCCTTGCAGAAATCTATGCAACTCTCCTGTGACTTTGCTCGGCTTGAAGACCTCCACGGTTCCAAGTTCCTCTATGAGTTTCTCATGCCCTCCTGGAAAATTATTGCTCTGCTTCCTGAGATTATAAGATGAACTTAGAACACCTTAGGTGCACTCCTTGTGCTTGGCTCAGTTCTTTAGCGGCTCCTCCCTTATTCTTATGGAAAGGTTTAAGGCATCTCCTTTCCATTGTCGATGCACTTCTTGCAAATCCTTCCTTCACCAAAATGTTCAACAATTATGGGATTCTCCAACACCTTCAATTGTGTTGCTCCTGGGTATGATCACACTAGCTCGATGCTCTCCTGGCAGAGTATTTCAGAGTGTTACGTATGATCACACTAGCTCGATGCTCTCCTGGCAGAGTATTTCAGAGTGTTCAGTAACTTTGAATTGTGCCTTCTCCCACACAGTCTTTCTTTTCAAGGAACTTAACCACCTTGAAATTTCTCCTTGAGTATGTAATTTAATCTGGTGTTCCCTCCTGGAAACCTCTCTTTTATTTCCACTGAGATCAGATACGCACTCCTTATGTCAGCTCGTAGATTTTTCTAGCTCTGTCGTGCACTCCTTGCACTTAGCCTAGAGTACCAGACTTAACTCAACACACTCGGGGATAGAAAAATGTATCTCTATCGCTGCAGATGATTCCTAACATTCACCTACAACTCACAAACATGTAAATGACATTCATAACACAACATCCATTACACAAAAATATAGAACAAGAAAAACTGTCATTTTCTATTAATGTTGGAATGCCAAATTACAAGGGTGGAGTCTGAACTGCAACTGAGTCTCAGATCTCATCAACCTCTAGTATACCAACCCTCAACTACCTAACCTATAATTTGCTTACAATACATATATTTATACAATATGGGCTCTATGAGCTTCCCTCGCAAGCTAAAATAGCGGTGTCAAATCCCCATTCAAATTGCCTATCGAAAGGAAAATTACAATGATGGAAATCTGCTCCAAATCGGATGCAGGTCCCTTCTACCGTCAGCGTATTAATGGTGACCTTATCCCCAGCTTGTGTGAAAGAGCAACTTGGCTTTTCCAACTTGTCTTCAATTAATGCCTAGATCACATCTTGGATTCTCGAGGAAAAAATGAGAGGGTGGCGCCTCTACTTCCTTGAATGCAAACCACGCGTGTAAATGAGCTGGTGCATGCTGAGATGGAGCGATGCTCATGCTTCGTACTCCACAATGGAAAAAATCATGAGATCCTACTCATGAGCTCTCCAATGTGGCTGAAATCCACATGGATCCCAAAATTTCTCTTGGAGCTGTCTCTCAGCTCCTCTACTCCACTGCTTCTGCTCCTGCATATTCCACATTGCTCATCCAGGTTTCCTTTCTTCTATATTTCTCTTACTGCTCAATTCTTCTGCCGACTCCAATATCAACTTCCTTATCTCTTTGATCACCTTGTCCAACTGCTCCATCGGTTGGTTCTTCTATTGCATACTATCTCACTACACTCCTTCCTCATCGATGGGAAAATTGCACTGACTTCCCAATACATCTTCTTCCTTTATGGCCTTAGATTTCCACTTTGTTGTAGTCTTCACTCCTGCAAGCTCCTCATCACTGAACTACTTCTAAGCTACCACTTCTTCTGACAGATTCGCTCCTTCCAATCCTTTGGTTGTTTCCATTCCAACTTCCTCTAGCTTATCCTCATGTTGGTGTAATCCTTCATCTACTTCCAAATTAGCCTATTGGATGTGCACGCTTTGCACCACAACGCTCCTCTCAAGAGATTCCAATTCTTCACACAGAACAACAAAGTCTATGATTTCTACTGCAGACCCTTATGTTGCAGTCTTCTCCTGTTCAGCTTCCTGGCTGAAAACGTCTAGCGATTCTGCTGAATTCTCTTCTTCTTCTATCAGGAGAGACCTCAGTATATGTTCCTTCTCCTCCTTGAAATTATCTACTTGTTGTCTCCCTATCTCATCTGCAACATCTGTGCTATCCTCTCCTTGGTCACTTGGTAGGAATATCTTGACTCCTTCAATGATCAGAATGCTACTCTGATCCTTCTCCTCTATGATGAAAGTTTGTAACTTCTCACCATATTCATTCACATGGCGCGCAGCTCCATGTGAATATCCATCTGAGTGAGGTCCTTCTTCTACCTCCTCTTCATCTGTCAACCCTCTTAGCTAACACGAACTCTCCACTGATTTCACCTCCTCTCCCTTGCCCACCTGGAAATATTGGATGTCTCCTCTGCCCACTTGGCAGTTTATGAGATCCACCGACCTCTTCTCATTGCCCTCCTGGCAATCTATGAGACTTTTTCCAGATCTATTTTCCTTATGAATGAGGTTTTCATCATGCCTCAGCCACCTTTTTAACACCTATTGCTGCCTTCTGGTAAACAACTTCTGAACAGGCCATCTGGTTGTCCTCTTCAAAGGCCATTTGTACCTCCAGTGTACCTTTGACTCCTGCTGCATATTGAATGCAAGCTTCTCCATCTGTGCTTGGATTTCACTGAGATCCTTGTCCATCTCCGCCTTTCTCTTCTGCGAATGGACTTCTCCTTGGCCCTGCTTGTGATTTTCAATGGCCATCTTCACCTTCTACATGCCCTCCTGGCAGTCTATTGTTTACTCTTCAACTAAGAGCATCTCTAGATCCTACTTCACCTGAAATCTACAAATGAAACTGTGCTCTGATACCATGTGATGGTATCAGAGTATCTCCTTTCACCATCCTTCCTTTATTTGTCGTTTTTAGATAAAATTTCAAGATCTAATACCACTCTGGGTGACAACCCCCCCATCTCCTTTGTCTCCTTCGTGGTTGGCATGACCTCCCGGTGTAGGATCGTTAAAGTTGTCGAACCAAATGGTTCATCGGGCTCCTGATGGAACCGATTTCAACTTGACACAAACCCTCTTTACTTCCTCAGCACCCATGATGTGGCACCTGTGGACCCTCTCCTTAGATATTTCAGCTCTTGTACCAATAGGTGCTATCTCTCGAGGCTAGGCTTCCTCGTTGATGTGACCATGGACTATGACTGTGGGCTAAATCCCTTTGTGACCCTGCGCTTCGAGAGTTTTGTGAACTAATTCCTCCTCCTTCCCCAATTTTTGAATCGACGAACTCTTCGAGACCAAATCTATGGTCCTCGTTCCCCTCGTGATCAATGGCTATGATCACTTCATGAGTTCAGAATTCACGAGTCTTCTCTCCTATCAAAGCTGCTTTTCTCGACTTGTGAATCAGCGAAATGTCGATCCCACTCCACGTGTCCTCCTTGATGGATGGCTAAGATTCCTCTGGCTCTCATCTCTTTGGGACTTCCTCTCGACTCTCTTCCAAAGGGTTCCTCCATAGAAATATGTGACTCTCTTCCACGTTCCTTCCAGATATAACGACCCAGATTTATTTCTCTCTTCATGACCTCGTGAAGAATCCTTGTTTTCTCTCGGCAAACCGTCTGAAGCTACTACTCCCAGACTTCTTGATATTCTGCCACCTGTCTTCTCCTTGACGATGGATGCATTCTCTATCTTCAGGACTCCAGAAAGACCTTGACTTCTCTGCACAGTTAGCGTGGATTCACCTTTCAAGACTTAGGTTGTTCTTGAAGCTCCTTCTACACTCCTTGCAGAAATTTGTGCAACTCTCCTGCAACTTTGCTTAGCTTGAAGACCTCCATGGTTCCAAGTTCCTCTGTGAGTTTCTCATGCCCTCCTGGAAACTTATCGCTCTGATTCGTAATCTTATAAGGTGAAATCACTACACGTTAGGTGCACTCCTTGTGCTTGGCTCAGTTCTTCGACGGTTCCTCCCTTAGCCTTATGGAAATGTTTAAGGCATATCCTTTCCTTTGTTGACGCACTTCCTGCAAATCCTTCCTTCACCAGAATGTTCATCAATTCTGGGATTCTCCAACACCTTCAACTGTGTTTCTCTTGGGTATGCTAACACTATATCGATGCCCTCCTAGTAGAGTATTTCAGAGTGTTCAGTAACTCTGAACTGTGCCTTCTCCCACACAGTCTTTCTTTTCAAGGAACTTAACCACCTTGAAATTTATCCCTGAGTCTGTAAATTAATCTAGTGTTCCCTCCTAGAAACTTCTCTTTTGTCTCCACTAAGATCAGATACACACTCCTTGCATCGGCTCACAGAGTTTTCCATCTCTGTCACGCAGTCCTTGCACTAAGCCTAGAGTACCAGACTTTACTCAACACACTCGCGGATAGAAAATTGTATCTCTATTCCTACAGATGATTCCTAACATTCACCTACAACTCACAAACATGTAAATGACATTCATAACATAACATCCATTACACAGAAATATGGAATAGGAAAAACTGTCATTTTCTATTAATGATGGAATGCCAAATTACAAGGGTGGAGTCTGGACTACAACTGAGTCTTGGCTCTCATCAACCTCCAATATACGAACCCTCTACTACCCAACCTCTACTTTTCTTACAATACAAAGATTTATACAAGAGGGGCTCTATGAGCTTCCCTCGCAAGCTAAACTAGTGGTGTCAAATCACCATTCAAAGTGCCTATTGAAAGGAAAAATTACAATGATGGCAATCTGCTCCAAATGGGACGTAGATCATTTCTATCATCAGCCTATTAATGGTGACCTTATCTCTAGCTTGTGAGAAATCACAACTTGTATTTTCCATCTTGTCTTCAATTAATGCCTGGATCACATCTTGGATTCTCAAGGAAAAAATGAGAGGGTGGTGCCTCTCCTTCCTTGAATGTGCACCACGCGTGTAAATGAGGTGGCGTGTGCTGAGATGGAGCGATGCTCCTACATCACTTCTTCCTAATCAACAATATTCATAGCTAAGCCACTTGATTGTTCGGTAAGGGAAACTTTGTCCAGGAACTGGTTGGCCATCAAATTCATGGCATGCACCCATTGTGGATAGTCTCTTTCAGAATGTTTCTCTTCGTGATAGGTACAAAAAAGGTCAGATGCTACATTTCCCAGATCAATATTTAAGTTGGCTAGGGGAGGTTCAATTGCTCTGAACGGTGGATTTCTTTTAAAAAAGGGTTTATATGGCCTCTGAACTTGGTTTACTTCCCCTGCACTTCTTTCCATGTCTATGATTTCATTTGACAACTTCTTTATCATTCATTGTAGGTATTCTATGTCTCCACTTCCCTTTTCATGACCTTGTTCTATTTGTTTCAGTGGGGGTTTTAGTCAAAAAGAGTCCTTTCCTAGGAGCAGGTGGAACTTCCTTCTTAACTAATGAAACTTGGCCTTCTTTACATCTCTTCATTTGTAATTCTATAGTTTTGGCTTCCTTAAAATTCTCAGCTAAGGTTGTTTTGGTAGCCCTCTTCACAAACATAGAGATGGAAGCAGGTAGAGTGTTAATGTATACCTCAATTTGCAACTCCTGAGTGGGTTTATCCTCGGGTTTAAATTTATTTAGGGTAGTGGTGAATCGTTTATTGAAGTCTTTAACCTTCTCCTTTGAACTCATGGTGGCAGTGAACAACTCAGCCATCAAAGTTCCTGTAGTGGTTTCTTCTGCAAATTTATCTAAAAACTCCTTTTGAAACTTCGTCCAACTAGTTATGGACCCTACAGAAAAGTTAAATACCACATGGAAGATGAATTCTCAAATGTATAGGGGAAAATCCTGCATACTATGTCTTCATGTTGGACATTCATAGGTCTAATAGCTAGTATGAATTTTTTGATATGGTCTTCAGGAAATCCTGAGGTTTCAGGGTCAAATTTAGGGAGTAACTTTTCTGGATGTCAAGGAAGGTTATGTACTCATCCAGGGATGGCCAAAGCATCTTTGGCCAACCACGGTTGATTATTCTAAGGTGGGTTTCCCCTTTCTTCATTATGATCATTGTTATCTTCCATGTCATCTGACTTTGAAACTAAGCATTCTGAGTTAAACCCTTCCTCATCCGAAAAATCGTCGGGCTCGGAGCAGTTACCAACTCGAATTTCGGGGATCAAGTTGAGGGGATGTTTGATCTCAGTAAGGGTGAAATATATCAGGTCTTCTATTATGTGGAAAAAAACTTGGTCGGGGGTGTCGACCACTAGTCTTCTCACTTGTTTTCTACAAGGAAGTAATGGAGCTAAGGGTAGTGCTCCAATTTGTTGAGCGTAAGCTCTTTTGATTCCTCTGAACTTGTTCAACTTCTCATGGTGAAGAGCATAAGGTATTTCAGGGAATAACTACTCTTCCTCTTGCTAGGGTGAGTTACTTGTTTCAGGAGTACTCAGTGTATGTGGGTTTTCTTGAGGATGAATAGCCATGCATGTGGTTTGTTTTGACTCTACAAGTTGTATGAAATATTATATCAAAAATATTTTCAGCCATTCATTCTTTGCCCTCCTTCTAGCGCCATTTCTATTGAGGGGTCCTAAATCTCTTTAAATCAATAGTAGGAACCAAACCCACCGTCGAGGCCCAATTATACTCTACAGCATTTGATAGTGGAATGGTTCTCCATATCTTGTGATCCTTCCAATTCATCGATGGGCTTTACGTAGTGATTTATAGGATATCTTCTCGTGAAAACTCCTCCTTCAGTTTGAACGTTCTCTTTTTTGTATTTTCTCTTATAGGTGGGTCTAATAAAAGATAGGTGTTGGTATAAACCAGCTGGGTAAAGGAGAAGGGGGAAAACTTAACTACTGAAGAAGGTTGATCTCAGGATAACCCTCGTGCTCAAGCATGCAGACAAAGATTTTCACACCTATGACAATCCTAGTACTAATACTTCAACTTGTTGGTATTTCAATTATTGACTGAGATACAATTATCGAAAGAAAACATACATGCAATAAAATGATGGCAAGAAAACTACTTTCCTTAGCTCTAATCACTAATCACACATTAACACAATGATTTTATTTCGATCATTAGAGATAAGAACTATAAAAATATTGAATCAGCTAACTTATCAATAGATTCATAAACTCTTACTCATTATAGCATCCATTCATGAGATAAAGTCGAAAGTAATTCCTCCTTATGATTCAATCACACAAGCCTTTGATGTAAAACAGAAATTTGTCTCCTGTCCTAAACATGACTTCTCAATTGAGGCAGTTCTGAAATAGTTCTTTACAATTCCAAAAATGAGGGTCTTTCCCAAAACCATCAACCTTTTCTAACAGGTTGATCCTCTTATTTATAACAAATTATTAACCAAAAATAACTATCAAAAGTGCAAGTTGAGTAAAACAAAACATCGCCACATGTCACTTTCATCTCTCTTTCTTCTAAGAGTCACCAAATAGTTTCACTTGACTGGATGACTCTTCTCATACTCTGACCATTTGACGTAGATTTCCTCACATGTGTTGGCATATGAGAATTTGTGTTGGTCCATTGGGTCTGAAAGGATCTCCTTTATCTCAATTTCCTGTGCCCGATACTTGACTACTTTAACACTTAACTACTGTAATATTGTCCAAGCCTTGATCGGGTGCTCCATGAACTGCTGTACTTGACCTGGTGCCATGTTTTCCACCCTTTCTATCTCTGCAGTCCACGAGGAGTCTTGTTCTGCATGTTGTTTGACTATGTCATGCAAGTCGACAAAGTCCTTGGGTGAGCCGAATTATGAGAGACCGATGTCTCTCATCGCCCGATTGATCTTGGCCCAACTTCTTTCGCAATCAGCCAATTTCTCTTAAATATCCTACTGAGGTTCTTGGTCTGTCTTCACCTAGTATTCAGTTGACTTCCTTATTTGTTCGATGTTGTTGTCCCTTAGTACCCGAATGTCATGCTCTTCAATGTTTCAGCCCTTTTGAACCACACTAATGTAATCAATTCTTTCCACCGCTTGGTGGTCCTTCTCATACCATCTTTCCATGTATTTTCACGTCGTTAGTGCCATAAGGGTGTCTTCTTGGAAGTTGTCTATCCCTGCAGTGAAAAGGTACCTCTCACTCATGAATTTGTTGTAGGCCTCCTGGAATTCGCTTCTCAAAAATACCGTGGCCTGTGTGGAGTCGTGATAGTATTTCGCCAAATGGTGCAGATGCTCCAAATCCTTTAGAAGTGGCCAAATCCTCTTCATATTTCCTTTCTCTATCCAAGGTGTCATCTATGATTTCCATTCCTACATCAATAAGCTTAGATGTCCTAGCATGCTCTGTACTAATGAATTTCTCCTCTATCGTGATGAGGATGGAAATTTCCAAAGTAAGCCTCATTTTCTTGGTGGTCCTCTTCACGATGGATTTCCTCTTTTGGTCGTAGGCGATTTCTTGTATATCATTGACCTCATCCATAGGTTTGGGGATTTGTTTCTCTCTCCAAGTAAGAGTGTTTCCCAGGCTCCCGACAGTGTATATATGTTCAAGACTGGGTTCCTAAACTTCGTTTGTATGTCCCGAAGGCTCGACCTCTGGTCGTTTCTCATCGGGGGGTAAAGTACTGGCCAAAATCGAGGAATTAGGGGAATATTTGGTACTCTCGACGATCATCTAGTGGTT
>JASDQU010101792.1:282784-293709 GCA_032191745.1 Picea mariana | reverse complement strand
GTCCATATACCGCTTCAAAAGGAGTCATGCGTGTAGTCGTATGGTATGAAGTGTTGTACCACCATTCAGCTAGGGGTAACCATTGAGCCCACTGATTTTTATTTTCTGAGGCAAAACACCTCAAATATGTTTCCAAACACTTGTTGAAAGGCCTTATTAATATTGACCTTTATTACATCCAAATATATTGTTCTATCTATGTGCGGGTTAGGAACCTAACACATTTACCTTTGGGATCAATGAGGATACACCCCGCTCCTAATCCTTCTTGTGACTTAGACCCATCAAAGTACAAGGTCCAAAAATGTGAGCGAAAACCATCAGTTTCTTTTGGCCTACCACTTTCCTGCTTTCCTCCTATCTGCTCCATGGTTTTTAACAGAGGTACCTGATAGAAGAGGATTTCTTCTGCTGCCATCGACAAAATTTATTGAAAAGTAATTTTGGAGTTTTGAGTAAGAGGGACATCAGATGAAAGAGGGGAGAAATTCTTGAAATTGTAATCGCAGGAATAATTTGCTAGCACAGGGAAATCCACCAAAGAGGGTTCATTGAGGGATTCTAGGTCGGTGACAGTATGTTTTAGATNAGAGGGACATCAGATGAAAGAGGGGAGAAATTCTTGAAATTGTAATCGCAGGAATAATTTGCTAGCACAGGGAAATCCACCAAAGAGGGTTCGTTGAGGGATTCTAGGTCGGTGACAGTATGTTTTAGATATCTTTCCCTATCTATCATGATCATATTCGTGTGTCCCTTTAATGGAAACCAAAGGTGAGTCCATTCTATACTAAATTATTCATTGAACTTCTCGAATCAATCTTGACTAAGTAGAAATCCATAAGCTTCTGGGATGTCTACTTCAATGATGTCAATCACTTGAAAAACCTTTGGGTGTGTCACCATCCTGATCATGACATCCTTGATTTTTCCCATAACCTTCACCTGGGTTCTGTCTAGTTGTATCACATGTTTATCACTTTTGAGAGGGACTACATTTAATTTATTTCATATAGACAATGGCATAACATTAGAGGATTCCCCTGAGGAAACCAAACAATTATGGAGGGTTTTGTTGAAGACTTCAAATGTCAAGAGGAATGGTGGGACAAAAGGCTTTCCCTTTTTATCTTCAGAGAAAGCGTTTAGAGTTGGATTATTTATTAGATCTGAGAGGGATGGATTTTCTCCTTGGTCAGTGCTTGTTATAGGATTTTCTACTGACTTCCAAGATTGTAACATAAAGTCCTTTTGTTGGTGGATTCTACACATTTCCATAACCAATATATTTGCCTTCAAAATTTTCAAATATTCTACTATGTTGTAGTCTAGCTTGGGTGATTCTCATGTATGGATGTTTATAGAATCCTTTGGGAGACAACAGATTCTTTTGGGTGATCGTACGCTTTTTTTCCTCTCGAAGTGTGGGTAATTGTGAGGCCTTTTGAGACCGAATGACCCCTACTTCGCGTTTGCACAACCAAGATCTCTGCGAGTGGTTCTTGAACCTCAAATAGATCATCAAAAGGCATCGGTAGGTCAGGTTCCCATAGCAGCATGGTTGTTCCTTCCAGTGGGTCGACTTCTTCCTGGTCAGCAATATTCGTAGTTGAGCCACTTGATTGTTCGGTAAAGGAAACTTCATCCAGGAATTGGTTGGCCATCAAATTCATGGCATGCACCCATTGTGGACAATCTCTTTCAGAATGTTTCTCTTGGTGATAGGTACAAAAGAGTCAGATGCTACATTTCTTAGATCGATGTTTAAGTTGGATAGGGGAGGTTCAATTGCTTTGAATGGTGGATTTCTTTTAAAAAGGGGTTTATATGGACTCTGGCCTTGGTTTCCTTCCCCTGCACTTATTTTCATGTTTATGATTTTGTTTGACAAATTATTTATCATCCATTGTAGGTATTTTATGTCTCCACTTCCCTTTTCAGGACCTTGTTCTGTTTTTTTCTCCGGGGGTCTAGTCAACAAGAGTCCTCTCCTGGGAGGAGGTGGAACTTCCTTATTAACTAAGGAGACCTGGCCTTCTTTACATCTCTTCATTTGGAATTCTATAGTTTTGGCTTCCTCAAAATTCTCAGCTAATGTTATTTTGGCAACCCTCTTCACAAACATAGAGATGGAAGTAGGGAGAGCGTCAGCATATACCTCAATATTAAAATCTTGAGTGGGTTTAGCCTTGGGTTGAAATTTATTTAGGATAGTGGTGAATCATTGATTGAAGTCTTTAAATTTCTCCTTTGAACTCATGGTGGCGGCGAACAACTCAGCCATCAAAGCTCTTGTAGTGGTTTCTTCTGTAAATTTATCTAAAAAATACTTTTGAAAGTTCGTCCAACTAGTTATGGACCCTAGAGGAAAGTTAAATACCATGTGGAGGCCGAATAATTGATGGGATTTACATAGTGATTTACAGGATATCTTCTCATGAAAACTCCTCCTTCAGTTTAAACGTTCTTGTTTTTTCATTTTCTCTTATAGGTGGGTCTGATAAAAGATAGGTGTTGGTATAAACCAACTAAGTAAAGGAAAAGGGGGAAAACTTAACTACTAAAGAAGGATGATCTAAGGATAACCCTTGTGCTCAAGCATCTAGACAAATATTTTCACACCTATGAAAATCCTAGTACTAATACATCAACTTGATGGTATTTCAATTATTGACTGAGATACAATTATCGAAAGAAAACGTACATGCAATAAAATGATGGCAAGAAAATTACTTTCCTTAGCTCTAATCATTGATCACACATTAACACAATGATTTTCTTTCCATCATTAAAGATAAGAACTATAAAAATATTGACTCAGCTAACTTATCAATATATTCAGAAACTCTTACTCATTACAACATCCAATCATGAGATAAAGTTAGAAGTAATTCCTCCTTATGATCCAATCACACATGCCTTTGATGTAAAACATAAACTTGTCTCTGGTCCTAAACATGACTTCTCAATTGAGGCAGTTTTGAAATAGTTCTTTACAATTCCAAAAATGAAGGTATTTTCCAAAACCATCGACCTTTTCTAACAGGTCGATCCTCTTATTTATAACAAATTATTAACTAAAAATAACTATCAAAAGTGCAAGTTGAGTAAAACAAAACATCGCCACATGGCTCTTTAATCTCTCTGTCTTCTAAGAGTCATCAAATTGTTTCACTTGAGTGGATGACTCTTCTCATACTCTGACCATTTGACAAATATTTTCTCGCATGTGTTGGCATGCAGGAATCTGTGTTGGTCCATCGAGGCCGAAAGGATCTCCTTTATCTCCACTGCCCGTGCCTAATACTTGACTACTTTAACACTTAACTATTATAACACTTTTCAAGCCTTGATCAGGTTCTCCATGAACTGTTTTACTTGAACTAGCGCCATGTTTTCCACCCTTGCTATCTCTGCAATTCACGGGGAGTCTTGTTTTGCATGTTGTTTGACTATCTCATGCAAGTCGACAAAGTCCTCAGGTGAGCTGAATTCTAGGAGACCAATGTCTCTCATCGCCAAATTGATCTTGGTCCAACTTCTTTCTCAATCGACCCATTTCTCTTAAATCTCCTGCTGAGGTTCTTAATCCATCTTCACCCAGTATTCGGTTGACTTCCTTATTCGGTCGATGTTGTTGTGCCTAAGCACCCTAATGTCATGCTTTTCGGCGTCTCAGCCCTTTTGAACTGCGTTGATGTAATCAATTCTTTCCACTACTTGGTGGGCCTTCTCATACCATCTTTCCATGTCCTTTCATGTCGTTAGCACCATAAGGGTGTCTTCTTGGAAATCAGCTATCCCTGCAGTGAAAATGTATCACTCACTCGTGAATTTGTTGTAGGCCTTCTGGAATTCGCTTCTCAAAAATACCGTGGCCTGTGTGGAGTCCTGATAGTATTTCATCAAATGGAGCAGATCCTCCAACTCCTTTAGTGCAACTGCTAACTCCTCTTCATATTTCCTTGCTCCATCCAGGGTGGCATCTGTGATTTCCATTCCTACACCGATAAGCTCAGACGTCTTGGCATGCTCTGTACTGATCAATTTCTCCTTTGTGGTGATGAAGATGGAACTGTCCAAAGTAATCCTTCTTTTCTTGGTGTTCCTCTTCACTATGGCTTTCCTCTTTCGTTCATAGGCGATTTCTTGCATATCAATGACCTCATCCACAAGTTCATGGATTTGTTTCTCTCCCCAAGTAAGAGTGTTTCTCAGGCTCCCGACAGTGTATATCTGTTCAAGACTGGGTTCTTGAACTTCTTCTGTATGTCCTTAAGGCTCAGACTCTGGTCATTGTTCATTTGGGGGTAAAGTACTGGCCAAAATCAAGGAATCTGGGGCAGCTTTGGTACTCTCGGCGAGTGTCTGGTGGTTGGATTTCTCAGCGAAATGCTTCCTACAACTAGAGCAGAGTTTAGAGACTGTGTAAGGAACCAGATGAACTTATATAAATTATAACCAACGAATTGACAGACTTGGATACATACCTCTGAAGCTTATTAAACCTGGTTTTTATAATCAAAAGGGTCAGTACAATCTCAAGTTTCTCTCTCTGCTCCTTCGGATGCTCTGAAATTCACTTACGCACAGAATGAATTTGTTCACAACAATTCTATAGATTTAAACAGGGATGATCTTACCATGTCGCATCATCCATTCAATTTGGGTTATGAGTGAAATTTCAACAAATCTGTCCCTGGATATTCAGATGAGTTTAAACTTGAATTCATCGTGGGTTGACAGCAGAGGCACGGGTGGTAATGTGGTCTATCAGCAATTTCAAAATGTTGTTGTCTAATCGGTGCACAGGGTAGAAACTAATGTGGGATTGAGCATTAACTAGATCCTTAAATATCCAAAATCCGATCATATCTAATGTCGCAAACATCCCATGGTTCTACTCTTTTAGTTGGTGGATCGAGAGTCAGGATTGTGATGTGAACATTTTCATTGATATCCTCCTACAAAATATCTAATGCCAATTGATCTTATCGTACAGTGCTGACATGGAAAAGCTGACTCAGAGTTGTGACTAGGACCTAGGGAACCAAAAAATGACTTGGGATAGAACTACATCGTATGACCCTCTTACCTGGTAAAGACATGTGGCGTTCGATACCAGTGACTTAATTCACTCATGTTAATCAAGTTTGGTACTTTCTTTAATCCATTCGTTCTAAAACCAGATCCTAACTTATTGACGCCGAAAAGTGTCAAGGATCGACGATCGGCGATAAACCTACCCAAGTTCTCTAGGATCGACTCCCTCAAAAATGCATCGAGGATCGATGATTAGTGAAACTTTATCATGGTTGAAATGTTTGTTGTGATCCTTCTGGATTTTCCCCGATCCCAATAAAGTGCATCAGGCATTGGTTATCATCGATTTCTTTATGTCCTTTGTTAACATCTGTCTTCCTCGTATTTTACCGATGTCGATGGGGATCGGCTATCTCTCAAACCTTTATGCAAATAACTTACGCAAACCAAAACCAGCTTCTATTGATGTCAATGAGGATCAATGCTCAGTGACTGTTTTTTTATTTGTGTGGTTCATTTACTTACTTGAATTCCTTTTGATGCCGAACCTAAGTGTGTTAGGTACAGTGTTTAGTTGTCGATTCTTAATTCAGGTGTTAAGGAATTTTAGACATGAGGTTTAATAAGTTCTAACAAACCTAAATCGGTGATAAGAGTCATGAAAAAAAAAGATAAAACATTTCCCAAAATGAAGTCGAGACAGACAGTGCATAAAACAAGTGGTACCCAAAAAGTGACAAAAATTGATAAGGCTTTTTAGGGTATGTTGAGTGATCAACACGTTGTTGCTGGGAATCATTGCATAGTCGGGTTTAGTATCACTCGGAACTTTAAATGGAATCTTTGTATATGTATTTTGGTTGGCAATGGGTTGTTCTTGGAAATTCTTTTATAGTGCTTTTAACAGTTTGTTTCCTCTCGTTCTCTATTGAAGGTGGTTGACTGTCATTTGATAACCCTCTCTATCAAGAATATTGTTAAATATTATATGCCTGTGGTGAATTTTAAAGGGGCACAAGTCATCTGTGTTTTCGAAGTCGTATTCCTTTAATTGAGCCATCTATTATTACTCTTTATGCGTTGTGTTTAAACCTTAATAACGATCTTGATATCATTGCAAATCCAGTAAAGAGCACTATGTCTTTACTTGGTTGATTGGGCACGAGTTGGCTCTGTCTCTCATTGGGAAATTTTTAAAAGAATATTTTACATGTTAAATTTATGAGAAGCTTAGGCTCACAGTTGTTGTTGAGTCTCAGGATTGTCGCATTTCATCCTCTTTTCCTTTCACCATTCTTCACATTTATCCATATTCTACTACTCCATAAACCATTCATCAATACCATTTTCATAATTAAATATGGGTTTAGCCTTATTATTTTCCAAATCATTTATTTTAGTATTAAAAGAGAATTTGTGATTAAATATTAGAAAATTGACATATTTTCATGTATATCTCAAAGTTGGATGATTTTTTTAATGTGTAGGAATATTTGAAGACTCCAACAAAAGGATTATTCAAGCTTCTCGAATCTTTTCTCTAACCTTTTAATATTTGAGGATAATTATTCAAGCATATTCAAAGGAGAAAGATCATGGAGATATGGATAGAATTTCTTATCAAAGATATTAAGGATTTGTGAGAGGATTTATGAGGATTTGTAGAGATAAATATTATGTAATTATTAGCAAACTGGTTGTACCTACTTGAGAGGAAAGTGGATCTACATTTATTAGTTTCTTATCCTCTTTTCAAAGAAACTCATGTATAAAGGGGTGATCTCTCTCCATTAGGGATTAGTAGGGATTAGTAGGAGTATGAGTAGGAATTAGTTAAGGAGTAGGAGTTAGAGAAAGAATGGAGTTAATAAGTGTGTGAATGATTGAGGGAGTTAGTCATTTTATAGAGGTTGGATTGGAATGCTATGTAATAGAGTTTATGAGTTAATACTAACATCTTGATTTCTCCATATTGAGTAGAGGATTATTTATTATGAGTTAGTGGTGTTGATTTCATGTGAGCTCACTAGTTGCTTGTTATGTATTATTTGTCTTTTATGCAATTTCATGTTTTCCTAATTAGATTCATTTCATGTAATTTCATGCTTTCTTAATTAGATTTATTTCATGCAATTTCCTACTTTCCTAATTAGATTCAATTTCAATTGTGTGTTTTCCTTTTCAAGCATTAGATTAAGATAGTTTCACTTTAATGTTGCATTTCCTGCGCTTGCACCTTGATGCTTACGAGCCCCGGGTTGACAATTAAATAGTTGGGTAATTAATTAATTGACAATTTTTAACACCAACATTTTGGCACCGTTGTCGGGGAGGTGCTAAATGGATTAGAGCATAAGTAGGTTGCTTTTGTTTCTCCAAATCTTTGACTGTTCCTTTCATGCAAGTATGTTTCTTTTAATGCAAGTGTGGTGTGCTTTTAAGGACGACCTAAGGGCGAAGAGAAGACGGTAAGACATGATGGAAGAGCCCACGCATCCACTTTAGTGGGGTTTCTCCAAACTTGGGTTGTCCTCTTCCTTTTAGTAGTTAGAATTTGTTTTTTATTAGAATTAGCCATTTTTTATATATATGAAAAGATAAGCTAACTTGTGTGAATAGATAAATTGGTGACAGCAGGGTCCTAGTAGGACGGTGGCACTTCGAGTATATAATTGGTTTGCTTACATTTTCTTATATAAAGTATCTGATTTGAATACCAGTAAGATGATTTTAGAATGAATATAACCTTGGAACAACTCTCTCAGATCCTAGCAAAATTCAGGATCTCATCTTCTCAAGAAGTAAGATCTTTACAGCAGTCAAGGACTTAGCCTCTCCTCCTGAAGAAAAAGAAGAATTGACACTCGAAGAATCAAATGAGGAACAACTATTTGAACAGGAGATCAATGAGGACCAACAACAGAATGCAAGTAAGTTGAATCAGAACGAAAATCACACATACGAAAGCCTCATTGAACAACAGTTTCAAGCAAGTATTAGGATAGTTCAATGCTTTCTTCCTCGTTTCTCTCTATCACATTTATCGTAATTGATTTCGCACACTTCTATACATTTTAGTTTTCAATTTTAGAAATTGCATGTGATTATATTCTTGCTCCTATTATGCAAATGGTTAAATTGGAAATTTGCTTACACGTAATTAATCTCTAACTTCTAATTAGCATAGAGTAGGTAGGATGTTATTTTCAATTTTAGCATTGAATAAGTATGCTCTCCTCCAAGGATTAGAAAGTAGGATGTTTAGAAATGTTTTCTAGAAGGATCTAAGTTCTTGGTGATGAAAGAAAAACACCTAATCAATTGTTCATCTACAATTTTAAATTTGCAATCTCCATTTGCTAAAAAAAATAAAAATGGATAAAAGAAATAATAATTTATTTATTTTCAAATTGTTTTTAAATTCATAAATCTTCTAGTTTTATTAGGAATAGTAAAAAAATAAAAATAATAATAATAATTTTAGAAAAAATTAACTTTGTGTTTTGATTCTAATATAGGAATAATACAATAAAAAAACAAATCATCAAAACCCATAGAATTTTAGGTTGAAATTGTCTCTTAATGCAAAGACCCTATCGTTTTGAAATAGCTTATGTCTCAACCTGGTTTGAGTGGAAACAATGCCATATTTTAGCCTTCACCCTTTGATCTGGAACAAGACCTGCAAAAAACAATTTACACCAACAAACATTAAAAAGAAAAAAACTAATAAATTAAAAACAAAAATTAAAAAACAAATCAGATAAAAATAAAAATGATTAGATTCTCAGTCTGAAAATCCATTTAAGAGGAGAGCACAAATTCATTTATTTTGATAATCTTTCTATTTTATTCTCTCCTTTCGAATCAAAGAGATGCAGGCTGATTATAGCCATAGAAATCATGTGCACACATCCATAATTTGCATGCAAATATGCCACATCTTCCTGGGTATAGTGGATGAATATTGTGAATCCATACAATCTATCCCATCCATTCCATTGACTGACCCCTCAACTGCTCTTCGCCTGGCACATACAACTTTTATGGTCTTCAATTTTGCGGCATCTTTAAAATCGCCTAATATCGGTAATCCTGATCCCACAATGATGTTGTTAATTGGGATGAAGATCAACTTGGCAAATAAACCAACAAATCCAATGGATGTCCTGAAAACCACTTCACTAAACTCTTTGCGATCAGGCTTGTGGCATATTTTGATAAGCACACTCTATCTTTGGAAAACTCCTGCAGTGGCCTTACAACCACATCCACAGCTTCCATCTTTATCATCTATAGGTTGCTTATGATACAGATCCCCTTCTTGATTGACCATCATAAGCATACTGACTTTCACAACAACCCAGGAAATAACAAACATTCAATCGAAACTGACAAAAACGCCAACTAAGTCAGTTGTGAATGGCATAAAAAACATCTAAACTAAAATTGGCATAAATAGCAAACAATTATAACTTCAAAGTTCCAATGAAATGCAACCTTTTTTGTCTCTTCGGCCTAAGAATATAATAGTTGGGTATGTTTGCTGCAACTCCAACCAAAAGTACAGGAAAAATGGCCTAAAATCTAGGTTTGGTTCGCAGAGTAAGGAACTGAGTTTTTTTTGTCAGCACCAATGTTTATTATCAATTTTTAATTTCGTATCAGAGCAGCCCTGGGCGTGACTCCCTCTGTCTTTATTTAGAGTCACAAGAATCCAACCCTCACTCTTTATTCTTCCGTTCAAGTTCAGAGAAGGTGCAAGGTGCAATATAAGATTTGTTCTTGAAATTGGAGAAGAGTGCTAACTATGTATGAGTTCCAAGTGCGTTTCCTAAGGCCTCTTGATTGTGTGGATGATGTAGAGGAATATGGTCTCAGAGAAAGCATGGGAACAAGCCATGAATTTTTGTTGTTGGAGAGCCATGGTTGGTGTGTATTGCAGTCAAGGATTTCACAAATTTGTGGAGCAGCCACCGCACATGGAGAAAATAAAACCAAAGAAATCGTTGAGTGGTGAGCAGAGTCGAGTGTGAGAGAGAAAAGTTGTTGTTCTGTTGCAGGAAGAACCGCCACCTATGGATAGAAGTAACCAACAATCAATCTTAAGCCTCTTCCTCCTTCATCATGATAGGAAACAAGGGATATTCTATGTAATCGTTTTACATAATATGTTACTTGTTTCTAGTTTGTTATTATTTTTATTTACTCCAAATATGGCATAACTCAGCCATTATATATGTAAGCAAATCAGTATTCGGGGGGATATTAGAGACATCGATATATAAGTTGTGAACATTATTATTTTATTAATACAAAACACTGAGTTTTTCTTATGATTTGCAACATTCTATTTTAGCTTTTCAAGGCAGCTCGAGACTGATGAGCAAGGGTCCACTCAGTGGTGTTCTTTTTGAGTGCCAAAGATAATGGTTTGAAGGTTTATCATAGGGATCTTCAACTAATCAGCTTACCCCACGCACAAGTATCTAATGGAGTGGTTTTACAATGTTCCAAGCAGATTTAATGCCCAAACTAACCCAGTAACAGAGCATAACGATATAACTTACCTCTTGTGCAATTCCTCGACATGTTTTGAGCACCCACACAATCAGATTCATATCCAGTGCTACGAACATGGCATCTACAATATCATGACTTACCTTGGCATGCTTTGAGTTGTCTGTCTGAGCATCTACAACTGATGTAACAATGCTCGACCTCCAGAATGCTGGTTACCCATACGAGAGTTAAAGAACATCGCCTATGTTGTTCGTTGTTTGCAGAGGAAGGGAATATTGTTGTTGTTGGAAGAGTTCTGGAAAATAGCCTCCATCTGTGTGTTAACAGCTTGGGCTCCAGTTTGTGAAAATGAGACGTAA
>JASDQU010101792.1:175312-218297 GCA_032191745.1 Picea mariana | reverse complement strand
GACAAAAACTATGAACTCACCACTTGCAATGCCTCTTCCTTATAATGTTAAGACCCAACAAAACATAATACATAAATACCTTTCTCTCTCACTTTTACATCACATCAATCCATGTCATCTCATATGGTTTCACTATCCCTCTTCCAAACTCTCTAAATAATGCATTCTCATCCTTCTACCTGGATGCACTCTCACTCTGCTATTCTCATTATAAATCCCAAACCTCCCCAATGATTTTCAACTCAATATTTATTTTTTATACCACACACCAATTAACAAAATACATATATGATCTATTATACCTAATTCCATAATTTCTTTCCCTTGTCCTCTCACTGGATACAACAATGAGGTAGGCCCTTGTTTTTCTATGCCTTCTCTTTTCCTTATCTTTCCATTAGTTGTCAAAATCAACATTTGCTAACATTAAAAAGGTCCCATGTCTTAACACACTTTTATCAAGTTGAATGAAGCCTTGATCCTATTGGGAGTTTTTTTGGGCTAGCTTAGACTTCCCATTATCAATTCTAGCCACTTCTTACCTGGTAGCACCCAATATTACCTAGCTCTCCCCTTGTCTTCTTCCTCTCCTAGTGTTCCATTCTCTCCTACATCCTCTTCCTCTTTTTCTAGTCCTCAAATGCTTAGGGAAAGTATTGCCTATCCTCCTTAGCTCTTCTTCCTTACACCCCTTTTTCTCCATTTTTATTTGGTCTTAATATCGATGGGTCCCTTCTAGGTCATTATCTCAAGAAAGACCCTACTTAAGATAACCTCTACCTAGTTAGGATCAACTATCACTTCTTTGGTCACTTTTCCAAGATGTCCCCCTTAATGGTAACATGCCATAGCTTGAAACTATGGAGCCCCTCCCAATGGTGATATCATATCTTCCTTTGATCCTCTCTCCTCCATTGGTATACCATTGGTATTTAGCACCTCTATGATTACATTGAACTTAGGTTGATGCATGTCACCTCCTATGCTTGCATAAAATACCCCATTGATGTATGTCACCTCTCATTCTTATACTAAATCTAGGATATCATGTGTTTTTGTTGTGATTTTGATGACTCTATATTACTATTTTATGATGCCTATTATGCCCACACTCTCTATATTATCGTATGTCACATGGGAATCATGCTATGTCCTTGACTAGTGTATTGCGCCTTAATGACTACACTAATCCTAGAAAAATGTATGTCATTTGTTACACTCACTTTAAATCCAAGTTCCCATATGTCACATTTATTCTTGTGATAACCCTATATTATATTGTTTTTCCTCTCTCACTCATGTTCACTCTTAGTCGGTTTATGTCAACTCACGCATTTTTCCAATGTCATGCCAGTGTCATCAACTTATTTCTCTTGGCTTTGTTAGAACTACCCTAACTCCACAACCTCCCATATTTACCTTTTAGTCTATCCTCCATCCTTTCCATAAGAGATCATGTTGCTAATCCTACCTCACTTGTGGTAAGATGCCAACCTCTGTGATGTAGGTATCTAGATAAACATTTTCATACACCATCCTACCTCACGTATAAGTAAGTGCAAGTATCTCATTGTCACTCTTAATCTTATCAATGATTTTATAGTTGAGATGTTATTATTATTGTTAGACTCACTCATGGTTTAATTATATGTTCTAGTTATTATTCCATTAATATAGTAATTAGAAATTGCTCATCTCTACTCTCATAATTTAGCCATTGCATCATTTACATGATAGTTAGGATTATTTCTTTTTATTTCATTATTTACATTTCATAGTTTAATTTCTATCATTCTTATGAAGTGATTAAATTCTCTTGTTCCCCCATGTCAAAATTGTGTGTTTAACATGCAATGTTTGTCTACCAATCTTTCTTTCTCATTTGTCTTCTACTTGCCTAACCTTACACTAATCCACATGGCACACCTTGTAGTTTTACCTTACACTAATTCTCAAGGCATAGGGGTATTCATATGTACCATGGGATATATAGGTCTACTTGATGGAGGATTCCATCACAACAACAATGTATTGGCCTACATTGCAAAGACCCTCATATTACCCCTATATAATTTCTTGCATTGCTCATTCTTTGCATCTTGCTATTATTCGTATCTTATGGATAGAAGTTCCTATAAGGTGAGGTAAAATGTATAGAATCTCCTTTGTTCATAAATTATTTAGAATTCATTCTTTGGTTACTAATGCCCTTCAATCCTCCCTAGTTAATTATAAATCCCTCTAGGATCACCATCAAGGCTTTGTCTAGTTTCAAATTGGTGACTAACTTTGGTTGTATATGGACAGACAATGTTTTAAGGGGTAGCATCATAAAAAAACTCAAGCCTATTTGCTATTGTCCCTATATTGTTATTCAATATATTAATGACAATGGATTTCATTGGTATTTCCCTTCCTTGCTAGACATCCATAATATCATTTATGTCAATCATCTCAAGCTATATGAGCCATCTATTCTAGAAGAGGAAGTTCAAGTCTGCCACTTAGCAGATAATATCCATACACTAGTGGACTTGCACACCTGCTACACTTGTCATCAATGAATTACTTCCTATCTTGTTGAATGCCAACGTCACCATCCCACTTAGGAAAAATCACTATCCTAAGTTGTTTTTAAAAAGAACTTCTTGCATCTTGTTGAGAAAGTGGAGTCACTCTCTACTAAAACATGGAGGAAATAACATGCCACATTTACATGTTATAATTAATTAATATTGATAATTCGTTGTACAAGTAAATAAATGCATGTAGAACCTAGAACATGGTGCACTTTTGGTTTATCTTAATGTCAAGGGTAGCTAAAGTTCACTATCGAAATTGATCCTTTGCAAAAGCACATAAATATATTGCTAGAGAAATAAAGGATAAGAAATGTAATATGGTATACCAAATTACAATGTAATATGGTATTACCATATTAATATGGTAATACCATATTATACCATATTACAATGTAATATGGTATTAGGTAATACCATATTACATTGTAATATGGTATACCATATTACAATGTAATATGGTATACCATATTCATATCTCATATAGTTTTTTTTTTTTTTAAACTTAAAGGAAGCGTCGCAATATCGACGATAGTTCGTTGCAAGGAAAATTTGTTTTTGGAACAAGCGTGTCAATAGCGATGAAATTTCGTCGCATTTTGCAACGGTTTTGTGTCACATATATAGCATCTACGTCGTACGTTTTTTCTCTGCCATCAATTTTCATCACTATTGCCACTCTTTTGCATCAAAACTTTCCACAGTTCGTCGCACTTTGCAATGGTTTTGCGTCACACATATAGCATATGCGTTGTAAGTTTTGTCTCTGCCATCAATTTTCGTCGTTATTGCCATGCTTTTGTGTCGCAAATTTCCACAGTTCGACACACTTTGAAACGGTTTTGCGTCGCACATATAACATCCGTGTCGTAAGTTTTGTCTCTCTCATCAATTTTCGTCGCTATTGCCATGCTTTTGTGTCACAACTTTCCACTCTTTTTTTTACATTGGCACGGTTTTGCATCCCTGTTGCGACGAAGTTTCATCTGTATTGCGATGATTTATAATTTAAGCCTATTTTGATGGTGATGACACATGGAGGGAATATTTCATCACTGTTTCCACGAAGACCTGGTTTGTGGATATAACGACGAAAAAATAGCGATGCAAAATAGTCTTTTCTTTCATGGAAATTGCGACGGATAAGTGTGGCAATACCAACGAAAATCTGTGGGAAATTTGGTCATATGTAATAGTGTGTTGTCACAAACACTTGGTCCAATTGAGAGCCTTGTCCTTCAATTTCTTCAAACACCTTGCATGATTCATCCTGTTATAACCCTAAACTACACCAGACATGCATACCTGGCATCAGGCCATCTTACTTGCTATCTTTGCCAAGCCATCACTGAACAACTCTTCTAAAAACAATTTTTTTGAAGGTTTAAACACCCTACACCACTACTACCCATGTACACATGCTTGTTGCACCACTACAGCTCGCGTACACTCACAAAAAATCACAAAAAATGAAAATTGAATATGGATACGGGTTTTCGGGCCGTTACTTAACCGTTTGACCGCCCATAGCCAGTCACCCCAACCGTTACTATCTCTTTTGGCATATAAAAGAAGGTGTTGGGGCCCTATTCTAGAGAGCAGAAAGAGAGTAAAGAAACTCTACCCATTTCAGTATTCCCCCTTTGCCCCAATATTTTGCAACCACATTGTGAGTTTTGAGCCAGAATTCCTTCTTCCTCCTTTGCAAATCCTTGTTATTTCCCTAGAGAGAAATGAAGAGGAGAAGAATACGTGGAAGCAGTTGGTGCATGGTGAAGAGGAGTCTAAGTCCGAGTTCGAGGATCATTTTCCAGACTCATATTGTAAGTAACGGTTGTGAGATTAATATAAAGAAGTACTTTTTCCGTCCTACCAAATGATGTCTTAAATCTTTATGATTTGTTTACATTTCTTGTTTATGATGTCTAACCCACTAATCCATATATAGAATGCATGCATGTAGTTTCTTGTTTGTCTTTTGATGAATGCAGGTCAGACTTGGGAGGATATCTGCATTCAAGAAACAACTGAGCGCAAAGGGATCGACACCAAACACAAAATTCAAGGTAGGCCTACCAGATCCCTAGTTTTTGCTTTCTATGTATAATTGTGGGGTTATGTCGGGATTAGTGATTAAAAGTAGGAGACTTTATATGGTTAGATTTGCCTACATTTTAGAACCCTGGTGTAGTTCGTAGAGGGGTTTTCTCGCTATAGAAGAATTGGCGACCATACTGGGGATGCCTCTAGGGTCTTTGGGGATATTTCTTTTGGGTGTTTTTGAATCAGTTTATTTACTATTTTCCGAGTTTCTGTAAGCTTCTGTGTCTTTAAGGGATGTTGGTCTTCCATACCAGTACTCCCTGCCTGTTCTAGATTGTTGGTTTTCACTTTTTTTGAGGAGTTACAGAGGTGTACGTGACCTGTAGTGGGTCTTCACGCATGCATACGCGCCCTGCCTTTGGACAGCCCGCATACATACGCTGGTTGTTGAAGTGTCAGTAGCGTGCCTGTGTTGAGAATTTTTTTTTTTAAGAGGCAGTCATCCTCTTCCCTGTCAGAAGTCACACTTCTTAGGTGTTTTCTTGATCTAGTCCTGGTCTCTGTTATATCAGTATGTAGCCTAGGTTTGACTTTAGCATAGCTTTTTCTTATCAAAATATTTCTTTTGTTTTCTTTGATAGGGTTTTTAGACAAGTTTGTGAGTTTTCTTTGATTTTCATGTTTGGTACTATCAGTGACTCCCTGCAATCTGCATTTTGGCTTGAATTCATTTATTGGTCTTGAATTGTCGTCATTTTCCCTTTTTTGCTTTATAAGAAAAGAAAATAATTCATTTTCAAATTTCTTGTTTTGAAGCATAAAACAACAACAACAAAAAAAAACTTTCATTTCTTTGTTTGGTAAAGTAGTTTAGGTTAGTTGCTTCATTTACGAAGGAAAAAGAAAGTTTTCTTAAGTTCTTTACTTGAATGCTTAGGACATTAAGTAGCTCATAGTCGAGCAAAATATTGTTTTAAGTTTTTCTTTTCAAAGATCTGAGAAAAGTAGTTTCAAAAATTTTGGTTAAAGAGTTTAAATTGACAAATCTCTATTTGTGAAGAAAGAAGTGCTTTTGTTTCCAGTATCATCTTATGCTCTCCTCTTTCGTATCTTAAAAAAAATCATTGGTTTCATTTCCGTTCCTCTTGACTTAAGAAAACCACTAAAATTAACGCTTAATTAAAAGTTATTAGACTTTTTGTTTGAAGGGTCCATCAATTTAGTCTAGGCTAGAGCCCTGATTTAGGATTGGAGAGGAAACTCTTCAAGGCTACAAAAACAAACATAAGAGTCTGAGCTAGGGAATGATTGAAATTCCAGTAACTGTGAAAGTTATCTAGGAACCCCCACTAACACAGGGGCTAAATGCGAGGTCACGTAAGGAAAGGTAGTGGAGATAACCCCTCCAAAGTTAGACCAAACGTAGTGGGGAACGTATATAGAGGGATTATCTTGGGATTCCATTGATCGCATTTTCCATGGAGCTTCATGGGTCTTGAATCTATTTGAGGTCCTCAGTCATCTTCTGGAACATTTCTTTCAATACCATTGATAGGTTTCGGGCTTGATACCCTGATCATTGCGGTCCACTCGACTGTCGACTGTACCCACCTAGTGATTGTTCGCGCACTGGCAACCTAGTTGCCTTTATCTTTGTGACTTACACAGGTGACTGTGGGGGTATACCGTGGTAACAAGGGCAGACATCAGGCCACACTTTGTAGAGAATACTCAGAGGGTGCTTCCATATTCAAGTTTCACTTGCACCGGTAATTTTCTCTAGTGTTGGTTGGTGTAGTTGCTCTTCCTACTAACTAGTGATCTGCTTGTATTATCTCATAGGAGCTTTTTCTAGTGTGTGCTAGTTTTCAAAACGTTAATAGAAATCCCTAGTGTGTCATTGATCTTCTCATACCCTGGAAGATCATGAGCTTTTCCAGTCATGAAGGATTCTTGGCGTGTCATCAGTTAATATGGAGCCACCCCCGCCACCACTAAGGCAAAGACTAGACCAGCAAGGGTCTTTTGAGGTTACTGGGCCACATGAAACTAAGCTCGACCCATCTCTGAGAGGATAACAATTGATTTTCGAGGAACCAACCATTTCCAACCTCGGAGCGAAAGGTCTTGGTCTTTATAACCCTCCAATCACTAATCTATTGATGCCCATCATCATACAGGTTCACCCTTACGAGCGTCAGGTAGGGTCATAAACTGTGATGGTAACAAATGCTGCTACTTCTTAAGAGAATACTCATACTCCCTCTATGAATGTCACTATGGGGGGTTTTCTGCCTCCTAACCAACCTTCGTCGATCCAGACCACCATGGTCTCGACCACCTCTACCTTGGGCAATGGTCTGATTCCGTCTATGATGATGATCACTGCTCCTTTCACCCAGAGTGCGACAGACCCTCCGTTCTCATACGGGATGTCTGGCTTCAATACAAACTCTATCCTTTCCTACTCCACTCTACAGACTTTAGGTCTGGGGGCAAGGAGCTCTAACACTCCTCTGCAAGGATCCATGGGGGGCACTTCAGCTCCCTATAATGCTTTCCCTTATGGAGGGGGTCATATACCTCCTTCATCCCCTTCACTCAATGGTGTTCACCAACACTCCATTGGTTCGAACGTAAAATATAGTTCATTTGGAGTAGGTAGTCAAGGAATTCCTTCTTATAGAATGCCAGTAGGTTTGACAATGTTCTCTTTGTTCGGCGTGTTTGGTAACAACGCATTCTCATCAGCTGCCATCTCGGCCGGGGAAAACCCCGGTTATGGACAACAAAATCCTATGCAGGGTACTATTATTGCACAGGGGGGAAACTTAGGAATTCTTTCCTCACAAGGAATTTGGAATCCATGGCATGGATCAGTTCCCTTGTTAGGGATTCCAACAGGGGGCAACCCCTTCCATAGCCAATGGAACCCCGAGCAAGGCTTAGCACCTATGCCCATTGGATGGAATCCTTCCTAAAATCCTTGGAATGCGACGCAAGCCCAACCCTTTTCGTCCTATTATGGAAATCATTCAATGACGTCTCAACAAGAATAGAATCCATATGCTGGTCACGGCCATGGTTATTACCGAAACACTAGCCAACAACCTAACTTTTCCTGGCAACCTGGTGCTAGCCAAAATCCAGGCTCCTTTTCCATGGTTATAATCAACAACCCAAATTACCGTTTCTGGTAACTCTGCACTTTCCATACTTGAAAAGGTTATTAAACAACCCCATCTATCATGATCCACATTGGACCCCTATGCTGACCAAGTTGCCTTCGGAAATTCCAAAGTTTGAGGCTAAGACTAACGAAGATCCAGGCGATTATGTGACTACCTTCCATTTATGGTGCTCGTCCAACTCTTTGAGAGATGACTTTGTCCAGTTGTGTTTGTTTCAACGCACTCTCATCGGGAGTGTTGTGAAATGGTACATTGAACTTGACCACTCAAGATACTCTTCCTTTGGAGAATTGGAAATGGCTTTCTTAAACCATTTCCAATTACCTATGAGATACGACGCCGACACCGAATTGTTGGCCAACTTTGAGTAGACAAAAGTGGACCATATCTCAGATCACATCTGAGAATGTAGACACTGGAAGAGTTTGATAAAAGCACTAGTCCCACTATCATTCTTTCTTGAGTGGTTCCTTAAGTCTTTGGTACCCCAGTTATCTAAAGACGTTGCAACCTCGGGGGTCTTTTAAGAAGAAGAAGCGATAATGAGAGCTCAACAACTAGAGTTGATTTACTGTCAATCTGGTTTACTTTACGAAGTTTTTTCAGATGCACCATGGTCGATACTTGACAAGACCAGACATATATCTGGACCACATGTCGATGGTATTGTTGGTTCAATGCAAAAAAATCACGTCGATCAGCTATCGAATCTATTGCAACAATTGTCAATACAGCAGACAGCGACCAACCAGACCACTGGTTCAATTTCTCCCCCTACTCAAACTTCGAAAGTACACAGTGTGCAATCAACAAACCCGAAGGCCACCCAAAAGCCTGGTGAAAATAAGAAATAGTGAAAGAAGGGTAAGGGGGATAGGAAACCTACCAATAATGTTGGCGGGGGAAACACAGAAAACAAGAATTCAAAGTATCTGTGTAATCTTTGCATGGAAGACCACCTGACTCACCAGTGCCCTCGGCTTGCGGAGGCCTGGAAGTTATTGGCACAGTATCAGCCTATCGTGTTAACGAACCCATTTCCACATGGGAAAAATTTAAATCAAGCCTCTTCAAGTGCGGAAGGGGGCAGTCAGGGACCCCCTCTGTCTGCAAGTAATCCTACATCCTTGAATGTGTACATGATGAAAGGTAGTGTTGACATAACGACTAGGACATGCGACTACATAATTTCAAACACCTATGAGAAGGGTAAAGAAGCCGAAAACCCATCTCTTCCTCTCCATCTTGAGAATGCGTTGGGTGAAACAATGACATGCATCCCCAAAGGTGAGTTCAAGAAAGCTTCCCATAACCCAAACACAAAGGCCGCCCATAACTACTCTGTGGTGGAGTATTTGTCACAGACCCCTTGTGTAATGTCAGCTTTGGAATTCCTCTAGAGCTGCCCTTCCCAAAGAAAGGATCTATTAGCTTCCTTAGGATCTGCTGAGACTTGTAATCCAAGAATGATCATGCTTGATACGACTGACTTAAAACCTCATCTTCCTTACCACGTAGCGTTTCAGATAGTAGTGGCTTACACCATGAAATTTTTTACTTGAAACATTTTCCGCACAGTGGTTGATGAGGGTGCCTCGACATGCGTGGTTTCTTTGGCGTGTTGGAAGGCAATTGGCCAAACCATTTTGTCTCCATCACCTACTCTCCTTACCTCTTTCGACAGTCATTTATTCCTACCACATGGAATCATCCCCTCTTTTCCCATGCAGTTAGGGGGGAAGACCATGTGCATCAAGGTTGAAGTGGTTGATGTGTATCTTGACTACAATCTCTTATTAGGAAGGAGTTGGACCTATGCTATGCAAGCAGTGGTCATGATAGTTTTATGGGTCTTGTTGTTTCCACATGAGGGTTGAATCTTGTCCATTGATCAATTATCCTTCTCCCTTCCTAACCCTTCATCGGGGGTACACACGGTCCCGATGATTGATAACCCTCAACCCGACATCGTCAACGTAGGGGTTGGTTTGTGCCCACCTTTGATGGGTACTTTCGATTACCCACCTCCGACCGACAATGTCCATTACATATTGGATGTCCTCGACCAGCCTAGGGCTAAAATATTTCAAATCTCGTCGTTTCGCATGACTTACTTTAACAATCTGTGGAATATTCCTTCCCCATCAGCTATGATGGAAGGGATAGGGCACCATGGCATGGACATTCCTTTCTCCGTGGTAGAAGTTGCGTACTCTATAGTCTAGCAATCTTTTGTCAGCCCTGATCTGATTCTCGCACAAGAGTTAGATCCGGTTCTCGAGCCTATTTGGGCTCAAGGTTCCCTTGCCGATACTAATTCTTTAGAGTTAGTCTTGCCCTCAGACAAGGTGATTATTGAGGCAATGACTAATCCGAATAGACCCTGGGATGATCTCCATCACAGAACGTATTTTCTCCCAGAGTTAAGAAAAATTGAAGCAGGAGAATTCACTCTGAATATGACTGGAGATAGGTCTTGTCCTATCAATCCTTTTGCTACACACGTTGTTTACACTGAAGGAAATATGGAAACAATCGCTAAAATGATACCTATTGATATCTCCAGAATCCCTGGCATTGTGGAGAATATCTTTGTTGGAGCAAATTTCTCCCCCAAGGAGATTCAAATCTACAAGGATTTATTTAAAGAATTTTGTGACGTGTTTGCCTAGTCTTACGAGGAAATTCCAGGCATAGATCCAAGAATCGTTGAACATGAAATCATGACATATCTTGATGCAAAGCCGGTTTGGCAGAAGCTTTGTATAGTTAATCCCAGGAAAGCAGCAACTATTAAGGCTGAAGTAGAGAAACTACTCAAAGTTGGTTTCATCTACCCTATCCAATTGACTCAATGGCTGTCAAATCCCATGTCGATCAACAAAAAATAGGTTACAATTCACATATGTATGGACTTCCATGATTTGAACAAGGCTTGTCCAAAGGATAATTTCCCCACGCCATTTATTGACCAGATATTTGATGAATGCAAGGTTGCGAGGCCTTTTATTTCATGGATGGTTTTTCGGGATACAATCAGATACAGATCAAACCCGAAGACCAACACAAAACTGCTTTCATTTGTCCATATGGTACATTCGCTTATCGAAAGATTCCTTTTGGTCTGAAAAATATTGGAGCTACTTTTAAGTCGGCCATGTATTTTTCTTTCCACGACCTCAAACACGTAGTCGAGGCTTATCTTGATGATTTAGCATCACAATCTCGTAAGAGAGATGATCATCCAGCACACCTCTGACTTATCTTTGAGCGATGTTGCTACTACCAGATTCACTTGAATCCAAACAAGTGCATTTTTTGCGTTACATCGGGTCGTCTTCTTGGTTTCATAGTTTCGACAACAGGGATCATGGTCAATCCTCTAAAGGTTGAGGTGATAGTTCAGTTGCCTCCCCCATGCACAATCCCTCAGCTTTAGAGTTTACAGAGAAAAGCGAACTTCTTACAGTGTTTCATCGCAAACTATGTTGAGATCACAAAGGGTTTCATGCATTTACTAAAGAAGGATGTTCCTTTTCATTGGGATGAAGCTGCTCAATGCTCTTTTGAAGTGTTGAAACGTGCCCTCACATCTACCCCTCTGCTTCGGCCACCCAATTATAATAAATATTTCTTATTGTACTTGGCCGCTGCAGATTCGACCATCAGCATGGTCTTGGTTCAAGAGGATGATTTTCTCTTAGAATACGTGATCTATTATCGGAGCTGAGGCCTGGTTGGACCGGAACTCAATTATTCCCATGTTGAAAAACTTGCATTGGCAGTTGTTCATGTTGTCCAACGGTTCCGTCATTATATATTGTTCCGCAAGACCATCGTCATCGTCATTGTGAATCCATTTCAATACGTATTGACACGACGTGTAATCGGAGGAAAGATCAATAGATGGATAGTTATCCTTCAAGAATTTGACTTGGATTTGTCTCGGAGAAATCCAAAAAGTCATTGGTCTTCGCGGAACTCATTTCGGAAATTCCAGTCGAATAAGGTGATGTTATACCTGAGGAGTTGTCTATAAAAGGAGACATGTTTTTTATCGCGTCTTTGGACCCCTATTTTGGAGATATACTAATCTATCTCCTGAATTTGAACTGCCCCATCTCTGCCTCTCGTGATGAGCATCATCGTATATTCCATCAGGTGAATAACTATCTCATACTTGAGGACACTTTGTATCGTCGAGGTGTAGATTGCATCCTTCGTCGGTGTCTCACTCATGAAGAAGCGAAAATCGTGCTTAACGATTGCCACATAGGAGCATGTGGCAGTCATTTGTCTGGGTTGGAAAGAACCCAAAAGATTCTACGAGCTAGTTACTTTTGGCCAGCATTAATCAAAGATTGTGTTGAATTGGTCAAGAAGTGCCACCCGTGTCAAATCTTCTCTTGGAAGCTGAGGGCACACCCCACTCCCATGTTTCTTGTCATCACAGTTGGTCCCTTCACCAAGTGGGGGATTGGTTACACTACATGCAACCCTCCTTCCGCAAGGGGGCACTGTTATATCATCGTAGCAGTAGACTACTTCATGAAGTGGGTCGAAGCTATGCCAACGTTTAAAGATGATGGTGAGACAACAACTCTCTTTTTGTTTAACCAGATAATAGCAAGGTTCGGTGTCCCAAGAGAGATTGTCACTGACCATGGTAGTCACTTTCAGAACAAAATGATGTATGAGTTAACATCAAATCTTGGGTTGAGGCAAGAACATTCGTCACCCTACTAACCACAAGATAATGGTCAAGTGTAAGCTGTGAATAAATCCCTTAAGACTATTCTACAACAAACGATCAATTCGGTCAGGTCAAATTGGCATTTGATGTTGTACTCGACACTATGGGCCTACTGAATGTTTGTTAAGACTGCAATCGGTTTCTCACCTTTTCAACTCGTTTACGGGTTGGAAGTAGTCTTTCCTATAGAGTGTTAGATCCCCTCTCTAAAGTTGGCAGTACAGTTATTGCCAGACACTTCACCGCTTGAAGAGAATTTATTATATCTTGAGCAGCTTGATGAGAAGCGTCGAGATGCAGCCTTGGCTAATGAGGCTCACAAACAAAAAGTCAAGTGTCAGTATGATTGGTCCATTTGTCCTCGGATTTTTTCTGAAGGTGACCTTGTCCTAGTCTATGACCAAGATAAGGACCCCCTGGGGTTACTCAAGTTCAAACCCATGTGGGTCTGACCTTTCATCATGAAGGAGGTTCTAAAGAAGGTCACTTATCATCTGGTGGACTTTGAGGGAAATTCTTTGGCGGAGCCTAGAAATGGGCTCTACCTCAAGAAGTATTACTCGTAGGTGGGTTGCCTTGGGTGACTTCTTGTAACATATGTATAGTTCTTGTACATTTTTAGCCTTTTTCTTTTTGGTTTTATGGACGTGTCATTTTTGATGTCATATTTTTCACTGTGGCAGATGTCAAGTGAATCAGAGGTGTTCATTGGGCTTGTGGACGATGCTAGCCGATACACTCAGAGGCTTTCTTCCGTAGCTTGGGTGATTTTCACACCTCAGGGCCAATTGCTATCTTCAAGAGGTATTTGTTTAGGTGATGCCACAAACAATGTCGTCGAATACAATGCAATCTTAGAGTTTCTTCATGATGCTTTGTCACATGGTATCTCTTGCCTCTGGGCCTACTTAGATGATCAGTTGGTTGTGTCCTAGTTAAATGGGGTTTACTGCATTTACAATCCTACTCTACACTGAAGGTTCCTTAGGGTACATCTCTAAGAACGAAGCTTTGATTACATTACGTATATCCATGTTCCTAGGAGATTGAATCAAATCACAGAGACTCTAGCTAATCATGTATTAGATTGGCATATTGCACACATGTAAGGAAAAACACACACACGCACATGTAAATACATTTGTAAAATAGATGTAATCCATAAAACATAAAAAGATGTAAATACGCATATATATATATATATATATATATCAAAAATATCATACTACATGGGTGGGTGCAATCGCCTCAAAAATATGTCCAGTAAGAATCACGGGTATTATGCCCTCAAAAATATACAAAATTGCTCTCGTCACATAAGTAGTCCAGCCTAGCTAAGGGTGGGGCTTGTTGGCCCTGCCATAATGAACAACGGTGTTTGCCAAATGCCAAAAGAGCTGGACCTAGGTCTGTGGCACCCCAACTACATGAGGTTGGATCAACGGTAGGAGATCCTTGATCTTCGCCATAGGGACTGTACAAGTGAGCGTGGTGAGTATCTGCTCCACCCGTCTCAATACTCTCTCAGCCTCTCTAGCTGGAGCTCCCCTATTGTTGCTACTAGTCTAGTGGTTGCTTCCGGTCCTGCCTCTGGTCGAGGACATCTCTTGGTCCTCGAGAAGTTTGTTGGAAACACTAGTCCCACATCTGTACATAACAGATACCTAAGTGTCAAATACTCTGGTATACAAAAAAATGATATATATAAAAAGACATAAAAATTAAATAACTTTCAAAAGCAAACTTACCCATCTCTCCTTGCTTCGCTCTGGGAGGTACAGACATGTCAACATCCCTAGAAAAATTGATACTGACATAGGGGTATTCCTCTATTTCTAGAATCTTTTGTGACCACCAGTCAAAAAAATTGTCATTGAAGGCCTCGATGGTCCTCCCTCCCCCCTATCACAGAAACAACACCACCCATATGCATAGCGCTAGGAGAGAGGCCTCATGCCCTCATATAGTCTCTCGAGTATTGAGACTAGGTACACTCTCGAAGAAAAAGGAACAAAAAATAGTCTCAAACCTAAAGTTTCAGTTCTCTCGTATCTGACACTCTGTTAGTTGTCTCTTCATGCAATCCAGCATGATTGTGCTCCAGTCAAAAATCTGTGCATTTAAGAATTGTACTGCACAATGCATGTGTGCCTGAGAAGCCTGATGCAAAGCTGCAGATCTAGTGATCTACCCAATGAGTAGAACTATCACTTTGAGTGATAGGTTGTTGATCTTATGTATAGGCACCTGAGAACTTACTTTCTCAGTACCAACCTCGCAATGCAGTCCAATCAACTCCTCAATGTTGTGAGGCCCGGGGGGGGGAAGTACACAAGTTGACTGGATCCCCTCTCCTCGAGAGACCAGTCAGGAAGTAAATTTCTTCATTCATTGGAGTCAGCGACTGCCCCTCGATCATGAATGCCTATGTGTCAGGATGCCAGTAATCTATCATAGCATTCAGCAACCTGGGTTGTACCCTCATAAACGGGCACTCGAAGAACTTTAACAACCTGCATTGTGACAAAACAACGATAGCAACAAGGTCCTCTGAGACCAAAAAATCAATGTCCTCATGCTCCCTCTCTCTCCAATGAACATACGTCCTGCAAAATGCCAAAGTTTGGAGAGTTAACTCTTGCCTTTTCATTTTTTCCACTTGTTTGAGGGTGTACGCGGGTTGTCTTGGCGATAGTCACGTGTGCACATGGGAAAATTATCTTCTGCCCGCGTGTACACGCGGGCTGTGCTTGGACAGCTCACGTACACGCAAGGCCGACCTCTTTAAAGGTCAGTGCCCCCCAAAAAAACAAAAATAAATGCAAAAATGAAGAATGGAAATGCAAGAGAGGCTAGTTTGTACTTACTTGGCCCAAGTGGAAGTTTGTTTCGTCCACTGAAGCTCCCGGAATCAACTCTTTCAGCAAAGGGGTGTTTTTTTTACTTTTGGTCAATTCTCAATTTACAATAGTGATAATGAGCTGCCAGGATTCCATATATAGACTTTTTGGCCCCTTTTGTCATTTTTTGGACCCTTTTGTCATTTTTTCTAGCTTGAAAATCGTTTACTATGGTTCTTGAGTTTCTCGAGGGATGTTACGATAAGTGTTACTTTGGATATTTGGGAAATTTTTTGAGAGTTGGGTCATTTTTAAAGGTCTTTTGGTAAAAATTCGTTTTTCCAACTTTGTGCATGTAAGATATGATTCCACCTCCACTTCTTGCACCTCATTGTCTTTTTCACTTTGCCATAGGATCGATCCCACCGAATTGTGACACGGAACCCTCACTCCTGCTCTATAAGTGTTGTAATTTAGTGGTAGAGCCTAATTTCACATGGATGCCCTAGGTAGATCCTGGTTGCATTTTGGCATCCATGTTGTCACTAATGACTATAGGCTCGGGAGTGCTTATTAGTTTTTCCTGATTACGAGCTTGAGCCTCATTTGTATGACTCATTATCACTCTTGACCTCACCCTCGAGACTCCCAAAACACAACGGATCTTCTTTTAAGCCCTTTTCAAACCCTCTAAACATGAAAAGATTGTCGAGCGATCTTGTTGCCCTTCACGCTCGCCAAACTAAAATTCGAAGACACATCTGTCCAACGGTAGTTTACCCCTTTTTCGGTCTGGATGGTCAAATGTACGAACAAAGGTATACTCTAGGAGATTCAGTTCTCTAGAAGAGTTTCTTCACACTCGTTAAATTGGTCTGGAAGAACACCCTTTACGGAGTCCATAGTTAAGCTCTTTTCAGACTCCTTAAATATGAAAAGATTGTTGAGTGATATTGTCTTTGTCACACTCGTTAAAATTATTTTGAATAGATGTCTGTTCGATGCTAGTTTACCCCTTTTTAGAGACGACTAGAGTACCTTTGAAAAAGGTACCTCAGTGGAGTCTCCTTTTTTATGCTTTTTCAGACTCTCTAAAAATGAAAAACCATCGAGCTTACCTTCTTTGGGCTCGTTAAAATTACATAGAAGGACATTATCATTGTGTCTTATTAATCACATTTGCATTCTTGTGTCTTTGGCCTAATGTCGGCTCCATGTTGCTCTCAACTAAACCATCTAAAGCATGCCTTATACGCAAGCCTTGTAGCACTTTTCCTCTGCATCTTGACACCTTGACCCATGGAGGATTTTTCCCAAGTGTCCTTTTCCTACATATGTCCCCTTGCTCTGAGCATCAATATGTTCCTTGCGCTTGAAACTAGTATGTCTGCGACACTCGATTCTCCTTTGTAACATAGCATTATTTTATTCTTTTTCAAGCTTCCCAAAATTATCGAAAAAGACAAAAAAATCAAATATACCCCAAAAAGAGGAAGGGAAAAGTATTTTATTTTTGTTAACAACACAATGAGTCACCCTTGGACAAAGCACATCCTTACGTTTGTTCATCAATCCCTAGGATTCAATATGACCTTAGGAATTTGTTCTCGCTACATAGAGTTGTGTCCTCCTCCCTTTGGTTATCCTTCCAAACATTTGGAGAGTTTGTGTTGACTCCTGCATCGTGAACTTATGTCAATGCCATGTTGCCTAAGTCTCATATTTTGTTGTGCTTTTGTCCAAGGGAATTTTTACTAAAACTTGAGTCGGCCCTTCTACAGTTTGTCTCTTGTCCTCATGCTCGGCCACCCCGAAAGACCAATCAAGTCCTTATTCTAAATCAATGAAGTTCTCTGCATGATCATCGAGATCCTCTTGTCTGTTCTCGACGAGCCATCGAAGACCTCTGGGTAGTGAAGTCATACATTGATATTACACTCCTACCTGAGTTTTTGAGATTTTGAAGTTGTTTCTCGAGCTCTGAAGATCTCATATCCAGCCATCAGGTGTCATTGTCTTCTCGAAGATGGATACTATACATGTATATCTTTTGATTTTGAGATGTATATCCACTGTGTACTGCTCATGGCTACACTTTATATAGTTGTATGACATGGATCTGCAGTGTATTTGATTGGTAGCCATGATTTTATTTCATCCCAAGCATGGATATGCCCGACTCGGTGAGACAAATTGTTATTTTGCAGATGGAACCTCCTGAACTCTGGTCCCTGGGATCACTCGCTCCATTCATTGGTGAATATTTGTAATGTATTTCGTCCATCATATGCTCTTCTAACCTCACACATTAGGGGTCATCTGTTATAACCCTAAACTGCACCAGACATGCATACCTGGCATTAGGCCATCTTACTTGCTATATTTTCCAAGCCATCACTAAAGAACTCTTCTAAAAACCATTGTTTTGAAGGTGTACACTCCTTACACCACTACTTCCCACGTACTCACCCTTGTTGCACCACTATAGCTCGCGTACACTCACAAAAAATCATGAAAAATGAAAATTGAATATGGATACAGGTTTCTGGGCCATTACTTAACCGTTTGACCACCCATAGCCAGTCACCCCAACCATTATTATCTCTTTTGGCCTATAAAATAAGGTGTTGGGGCCCCATTCTAGAGATAAGCAAGAGAATAAATAAACTCTACCCATTTTAGTATTCCCCCTTTGCCCCAATATTTTGCAGCAACATTGTGAGTTTTAAGCCAGAATTCCTTCTTCCTCCTTTACGAATCCTTGCCATTTCCCTAGAGAGAAATGAAGAGGAGAAGAATACGTGGAAGAAGTTGGTGCATGGTGAAGAGGATCCCAGGACCGATTTCAAGGAGCAGTTTCCAGTCTCATATTGTAAGTAACATTTGTGAGATTAATATAAAGAAGTACTTTTTCCGTCCCACCAAATGATGTCCTAAATCTTTATGATTTGTTTACATTTCTTGTTTATGATGTATAACCCACTAATCCATATATAGAATGCATGCTTGTAGTTTATTTTTTTTCTTTTGATGAAAGCAGGTCAGCCTTAGGAGGAGATCTACAGTCAAGAAACAACTAAGCGCAAAGGTATCGACACCAAACATGGAATTCAAGGTAGGCCTACCTGATCCCTAGTTTTTTCTTTCTATGTATAATTGTGGGGTTATGTCGGGATTGGTGATTAAAAGTAGGAGACTTTATATGGCTAGCTCTGCCTACATTTTAGAACCCTGGTGTAGTCCATAGAGGGGTTTTCCCACTATAGCACATCCTGCACAAGTTTTAGTTTATGCATGACTTCCATTATTCTTCCCTAGATGACAGTTATCTGTTGTTGTACGGTGTGCTGCTCCTGGGACCTCTTCATTCTTTCAAATGCGGTGAGTAGCTTCATCTGTGCCTGCACAAAGAAGGCCTGTTGTTGCGCCTCCTATAACTGTGCTTCCAATTTCCTTTTCTCTGGATCTTTTGCAAGGCGTTCATATGCATGCACGCTTATATTGCTCATTTGTTTGCATTCTGAGGTGAGGGCTCTGATCCTTACTACTATTTTCTTGGCGGCTTCCTCCCTCTAATCATGCACTTCCTAGGGGGTGCTCTATACTACTTGGATCTCCAACTCCGTTATCCTTGATTGAAGTTGCTTGATGGTCTCAACGAGCTTCACCACTTGAACCTCGACCAACTCATGTTCCTCCTATGCCAAGACTGGCATAGAGTGATATGCTTTATTCATTGCTTCTTTGACTGTAGCCCATTCTATGAGAAACTTCTCCTTTTCTCTCTGTAGCTAGGATTTTTCCTTCTGGATCATCGCCTAAAACTCTTCTTTCTCATTTTCATAGGCGGTTACACAGTACTGCGCTACTTGTAATTTCTCTAAGACTTCCTCTTTCTCTTGTTTCAAGGATTCTGTAGCCTTCTCCTTCTCTTCTTGAACTTTCTGAAGTCAAGCCTCTATTGCATCTACAAGTCTTCTCAATTGGGCTAGTTCATCCCCCAATTCTGAAATCTGTGATGAGGAAGGTGCAATAGGTACTGCATGGATCAATTAAATAGATTGTTGTATTTCCTTCAATTCCTTCTCGACCCTTCCATACAGCTCCTCCTTCTTCGCTCCATATCTTTGCAAGATATCCTCAGAAGCATCCTCCATAGCTCCGTGGACCAAGTTGATGTCATCCTCCATGAGCATGGCCTCTAACTAGGGCTTGCTAGCGCGTCTTCTTTCTTGCCGAAGGTTTCTGCGGAGAAACCTTCCTCTTTTGTGGTGTGACTGTTCCATTTGGGGGATCTGCAGGTGATGTAGCTTTGAATTCTCCTTGCTTTTCTCCTTTGTCCCCTCCTCCTTGTCCATTTGCTTCATCTCCTCCTCCTAGCGAGCCAGATCCATTTTCTTCATAGGCGTTGTCCTCCTCATCATTCTCTATATTCTGGACTTCTTCCTTATTTTTCTTCTTCTTCGTCCCACTGGACTGTCTGACATGTTTGACCCGGGTGACTAGGGGGCTTCCTATGGTGTCTATGTCAGAGATTTATACATCAAAAATAGGTACAAGGAACTCCTCCGACCACTCCTTCATGATCTTCTCCATGTCTTCATCTGTCATCTTGTAATATGATTGTAATTGTTACTTGTTCTCATCTCTATGCGCAATGATATAGATAAAATGTGGATCTGCGTGGAACTTGGCTATTGGTCTATACGGGTGCAAGGTACGTGGTGTCATGCATGGAAATGACTCAATGGAAACCTTCAGTTGCTGATAATATGCATGGAACACAATGTTGGACTTCCATTGCTTCGGCATGTCATTGGTGTACCATAAGGTGGCAAACCTAGCGACCAACAGCTCCGATGGTTATATCTCTGGAAAGGTGGCTCCTTTAGGCATTTTCCAAGCGACAAATGCAATCAACATGATCATCCAGCTAAAGTGGAATTTGTATCCCAAATCTTGAGCTTCGCAGAAGTCTTTCTCGATTTCATTGACAAGGTAACCCGCCCAATTCATCTGCATGCCCTCCACACATTTTCTTGCGAGGTCCACCATGAAACCGATGACCTGTGTGGAGTGGTTATTTATTACGATCTTGTCAGATATGAGTTTGAAATCAAGGTGCACTGCGCCATCCTAGATAGAGGCTACCTTGTAGCCTCGCTTTCCATTTTTGACTTCGTCGTAAGCCTCCTTGATGCATTGTGCCAGGGAGTGGTCTGAGGCCTTCCCTGGGTAAAATTGTTGAGGGTCAGACCCCTTCTTTATTAATCCTGTAATCAATTGGATCAGCGATGGATCCATGGTAATCTGTCGGTCGAGCCACAGGTATCCACCATGGTAGCACGACAAGAGGATTTTAACGCAAGCGTTAACCTCGTGGTGATAGCCAAAATGGGGAATCTTCATCACATTTAGCATAGTGGAATGTGCCAACTCCTTAATCCATGGCTAGGAGACCAGTCAATGATTCTTCCTAGTTATCTTCGTCAAGTATCAGTGGGGTGCAAGCATAGCATAGTTATTTCTGTCGCCTAGATTGAAATCGTTGTTCTTCAGTAATGGGATTTGTCCTAACTGACTCCCAACTACACGTATTCCTTTCAGAATGTATGCGATGATTAGGGTGTATTCATAGTCTCATGGGATATTGTCACGGTTAACCATGCTAGCCAACAGTTGAATATAGTTCGGTAATATCGATGGGATATGCTTCGCATTAGCCAGATCGTTGCGATGTTTACTTTGTTGCTCATTCATAGGGTTAACATGGCCAGAACGACGTCCCATCGAAGGGGAAGCCTACAGTCCCCTAGTCGAAGATGCATGTACACCTTCAGATAATGGTTTATCTACCATCAGTGTCTTGAATATCTCCTCAACAGACTTATCTAATTCAGTAGGTTCGCTCGACATTCTCACTGTTAAACAAACAGTTCAGCGTAGGTGAACAGATAAGAAAGGTAGACAAATGGACAATGATGTTTAGTTTCTGATAACACAAATCAACACATAATCAATTCTTTGTTATCTCAGTTAATCATGGGTGGAAAAAAGTGGTCCCGACGTAGCGTCTGACAGGATAAATAAGCAAGGCACTGTAACAGATTCTTCCAATGGGAAGGAATTCTTCCATCAATGCGAATTTATTTGTTATGGTGTGGTCTCAATGTCCCAAAAGCAGTCCATCCATGCATAAATGTGTTTCCTACCCATTCTGGAGTGTCGTTCTAATGGGTGATATGTCTCCAATGGTCATATATCTTCTCCAGGGCGAAGTCCCATTCTGTGTGGTCCTATTGTTCCAATGAGGTTCAAATCTTGCAAACTTTTCTCCTATGAGGTTCCAGTCTTTGAAGTCTTCCATCTATTATCTATAGCTTCCTATAGATTTTCTAACTTGGCTTTCTTTTTACTGAGCTTCCTTTCTTTCTTTCTTGTGATCTGAGTATCTCTAATTGTTTTTGGGTTCCTCTTTCCATTCTTATTCTTATCTTCTCCTAGCATGGTGACTTCGCACTATTGATGTACTCTCAAAGGGTTTGAAGTTAATATCCCTTCTCTTATTAACTCCAGGGTGGGTATTCTTCTTTCTTTCATGGATAGAGCCTTCAAACCTTCTTTTGTTCTTTCAACCTCAACAGTTAATTCTTTTTCCTTCTGTTGCTTTGACTTATCTTCTCATTCTTCTATTAGTCGATCTATTTTTCTAGCCATGAAATCCCTTAGTTCTTTCTTTTTCTTTTATGTATCCTCTTCCTCTACTTTCCTTCTAATATGATCCTTCACAATCCAAGTCTTTCCTAACAAAAGTGTGAAAGGGGGGTTGTTCTCAACAAACTTAATGACTTCAAATTCTTCTTCAGTTGATGTTCCATGGATAATAATAGGTACATTAGTAACTCTTCCACATAAGTTTATCATCTTGCCCTTAAAAAATCCTATCCTTCCCAATGACGGTACCACAGTAGGCTTTCCCAAAATTTCCCAAGTGCCTTCTGTCATAATATTCACTTGTGTTTCTTCATCCAAGACACAGTCTATGTCGAAGTCTCCTATTCTTGTATTTACGTGTTGTTTTACTTTCAAGATCTTTGGTAAACTGAAATCTTTGTGAACATCCATTGTTTCTTTCAATTGTACTAATGTAGTCTAAACTTTCTCCAATTCTTTCTCTTTATGATTCTCTAACAGGATCTTAGTCTCTTGAATTCCTTCATATTTTTATTGTCTCATGTTCATTCTTTCAACTAGCAATCATTCTTGGACAATCCTCAACTTCATGACCAACAATTTTACAGCAAAGACAAATAGGACCTATACCAGGGCATTCCTTAGCAATATGTCCCGGTCTTCTGCATTTATAACATAGTGTCAATCCTCTTTTCCTCTTGTATGTTCCCCGACCTCTTCCATATTGCACACTAGGATCACAGTGTTGGACCTGCGATCTACAAAAATTCTTTCTAGTTTCCTACATCCACTTATTAGTCAAAAAATTCTTTCTATGCATAGGAATAACATATCTTTATTCATTTCTATTAGATTTACTTAGATCAACTCTTTCTTCCAACTGCGCCCTAGATTTCAGACTAGGACAAAATCTATTAAAAATACTTAAATTCATGCTTTCGAAACAAAAATTGCCACTTATGTTACTCTTATCAAAGCACAAAGCTTTACCTCTTTTCTTCAGATCGGATTTCTCTCTTAGCATGGAGCTTCGCAAGTCAAGTAGAGTACTGCGCACTTCAACAACATATCTATGCATAGAGATTCTCTTTTCTTTACTTCAGTTCCCAACAATCACAATTTCAGGTCCCAGCAACAGAACAATTTGTTGGCACAGGGCCAGACCTAGGGTTCAATGCTTCAACAACGCACCAACATAGCCCTAACTAATGACCCTTTCATAAACACCTACGAAGCAGGCGAAGTCTCACCCGAGGTAGAAGCAAGGGGGGTTACAAGACTCAGGTGTCTGTAACCAAGCTGGGACACAGATCTATGATAATAACACTTCACAGAGTGTTCTAGAAACACTTATAAGGTGACATGCATTAGTTAATTAGATTTATTAACATCGCAGAACCTACCCAAAGATATATCGGTGCATTAAAAATAAATATTAAGAACTTCAATCATTTATCACATAGCATTGAGTTAGATCTAACATTCATTCATCATTAACACAAATAAAGCATTAAGCATCAACAAATCTATATAACATACATAATAATCAAAACACCAAGCATATTCATAACATAAACAACACAACACAAAGCAACCAAAGACACAAGATATACGTAGTTCACCCTAGTGTGGGGCTATGTCCACCAACTGCTTCATCTTCATTATTGTTATTCTGAATCTTACATTCATCCACTCCTGTGCACTAAGCCACATAACCGAGCTTCACGTAGGACAAGAGATTTGCGCACTAAGCACCGGATCCTCTTTCCCAAAATTAGGTCAAGGCACAGAGCCAACTTCTCTATCGAGCATAGAGCCTTACATACACATTTTGTTGCACAAAGAAACTCAGAACTACTTGCACTTAGCCACTTTCCACTTAAATTGTTGCCTCTACTATACATTCTTACACTTATTTATACTTTTACATTTCCTTACAAAAATTCCTAACCATGGGAGAACCCATGGAACGACATCCCATAACCCATTACAAAAACCCTAAAGAACCCCTTGTTGGGTCCACATAGCCCGCAAAATAAGTGAGATACACAATCTTAGCTCCACCTGGGCACTCCATCTTCGACCAGCCTGTCGAAGTCCAAAAGTGGTCCAAACCTGACCAAGGTTTCCTAAAAACTTGGTCAAGGGACAACAGTCCTTGTGGTTGAGCATAGGTGAACGTGTCCCTAGTGGTTGAGCACTAGTGGACGTGTGGATCCCTTGCTATATTGTCTGAGTGTAAGATTTACTTGTAACCCTAATTGTGATGTAAAGGGTACAAGTCAACCCCACCACATGTGAAAGATAATCAATGATTATTGTAATAATTAATTATATTACTGAGTTATTGAGGTTGGCCCTATTTTTCCAATAGAACACCTATTGTTGTGTCTAGTCTTGTATAAATAAAGGTGATTTCCCCATTGAGGAAACACACTTGTCACTTGTCATTTGGAAATTTCAGACCTACTTGTAAGGTTGAAGTGGGCACCTCTCCTGGATGATAGTTTAAAGGTTGTAGAGCACCCTCTTGTGTGCATCTAGGGTTTATGGTTGGGGGATATTCTCTTGAGAATATAGAAAAGGATTGCTCAGTTTTTCTCGCTTGTTTCAGAAGGGTTTTCCCTGGATATTTCTTGTGTTTTTGTTCATGGTAATTCTTCTTGTGATCTTGATTATTGCAGCACTTGTGTATGGTGTTGTTGCATTTTTTTATGGTTCAAGTACATGCTAAATGAAATTAACCTCATGCTTGAGCCTAGAATAGTGAAAATTCAACAGGAAGAAGGGGATAAAGGCCCAGAGGGTAAAAGTAGCTGGAAAGATTTAAAAGCCAATTTTGAAACCTTCGAGATGCTTTGCCCAGGGATCCTCGAGAAAGAAGTGAAAATATTCTCAGTAAGAAAAGGGGACCCACAAGATAACATAAACACTCAAGGTACTAGTTGATGGATAGGAGGTCTCATCACGAGTTGACCTATTATGACCATGGGCATGTAGTGGTATTACATTACCACCTATCTGGCCATTAAACTAGGGTAGTGGCTCTTGTTGGCATAGCCAAGAGAAAGGGGGTCTCATCACGAGCTACCCTTCTCATTTCCGTGAAATGTTTGTGGATAGTGTTGTCACCTTTGGTCATCAAGCCAAGACAATGGCCCTCAACTATTTCCTTGTAGCACAAGAGCAAAAGATCAAAAGAAATAAAGCTAATAATAAATGGCAATGAATGGCCTAGGAAACAATTGCATCCATGATAAGGTGAAACTCTCCCTCCACAAAGGCACTCACAGGTAAGACTCTACATTTATGTATTATCACATGCACCCCATGCTCAAATATTTACCCCATGCCACCTCATATACTTACATGACTTGGACTAGAATCCACCTCGGAAACACCCCAAACTTAAGAGAAGTTATCCCAATAGGAAACCATGAGATCCTCTCCAAAACTAACTTGTCAAGTTGCATAAAGTATTTGAGCATTTGTTTGGGGTCAAGGGGGGTTTGATGCACATGTTCGAGTAATTTAATTATTAGATGTGATTTACATACTATGATCCTTGTGAATTATGAACCCTTGGAGGGCGTACTTTTTGTTTTTGTAGGACCTTGCTCAGTGGATAGGTACACATGAGGGAATGATTAGCTTGGACCTTCATGGGGGATCAAAGCCCACAGATGGATGTTGAAATCCCATCGAGGGGTAAGAATATATTGAAGGCTTACACCAGATGAAGGAAGGATGTTGCCTTTGGAGGCACTTTGGAAGACCTAAATCTAAAGTCTCATGCTCCTCCCACCTGAATATTGGCATTGGGAGGCCTTCGACGTCACCTCTGTAGCCCCATATTTCACATGTCAGTTGGGGTTGTCACCTTAGAGGAATTCATGAGGCTATTGGCACGTGTGGGAAAATTTTAGGCCTTTTGAGGCCCAACATTTCATCTCCTTTTCCCAACGTCCCACACATGAGGCCCAATGTCACCCTAGGAGGGCATGACATCACCTTTGGAGGCCTATTTAGATGTAAATTGAATTTATTTTGATAAAAATATAATTTTTAAGTAAACTGGCCAGGTCGGCCCTGATATTTTGACCTAAAATAATTAAAGGTCATAATTTTGGTATAAATAGACATAAAGTGACATTCATTTGATCATAAATTGTCATTGGACAAGAGAGGCCTTCAATTTTTGGCCCTCATGGGTTATTAGCTGAAATAGTGAGGCATTACTCTTGTTGGAGGCTTATCTTGGCACTTGGATCAATTTGTTAAAGTTTTATGGTGATCTTGCATGGTATGTTCATGATTATTCTTGGTGAAGGTAAGTAAAATATGCATTCTTCATCTTGTGAATGGTTTATGGTATGGTTTTATTTTCTCATACAAGATTATGAAATTGCATGAAGTATTTAATGCTCGAAGTGAAGAACTTAAGGTATTACTTTTTCAATTTTCATTTTCCTAAGATTTATAAATTGATCTAATAATTGGAAAACTCCAGGGCCCTAAAGTGCTATCTCTCTTGACATTTTATCTAGTTATTATGCTTGAAATATTCTGTATCCACAATAGTTTCAAGAGGAAGGAGGTGTTAAGGCCTAGAAGAGCCTACACCTTAGTGGCCTTCTTCTCCAAGGTTGAGGTTCTAGGGAGACTTAAGGTGTTATTCTCCCTAGCTTCATTCTTCTTGAATTGTGTGTACTATCAAGTGTTTTCAGCCCTAGAAGAGAGTTGCCTTCCTAGACTCCATTACCCTATAAGGCACTAGTCTCTTACCTCAATTCCTTGACAAGACTTCAACTATTTTCTCTACTTGATACCCTACTAAATTAACTCACTAACCTGGACTACTAATTACTAACCTGATGTTGCTTTAACCATCATTCTTTGCAGCCCTAACAAGTATACTAACCCTAAAACCTACCCAAAAAGTTGCATCAACCTAGGCATCACCTGTCGAGGCCTAATCTCCTTTTGTTATCTCTAAGTGAAAATTTTATGAAGTTGTTAAGGATTTTTTTCCAATACTAATTCATTTTTACAACCATCATTTGCATCCTTTATTAGCTTGATAACCATCTAAATACAACCCATAAATTGTATCAAGCAAAGTACTATCAAATGATTGTTAAAGTGTGTAATTAATTGCTTGTTCTAAGTGCAAATTTTGAAGTTGTTAGAGGTTGTTATTGTTGTTGAATTTGTTGTTACAGCCATTGTTACAACCCTTAAATCATCTATAAAAACCACTAACACTTGTGCCAAGAAAGTTATATTCATTGGATGTTGAATTAGTTATTTTCTTGCTTCATTCAAGTACCTTTTTTCTAATTCTGAAGTGGTTTATTGGCTGTCATCAATATTAATTTTTGTTGTTATAAGTGTTTATACAACCATATAAGTATTAATAGACTTGTATTAATCTTGGAATTGTGAGTGACAAAGCATTATCAGGTGTACAAAACCCTTTATATCATTTCTTGTCTTCATATCTTGCAATTCTTTAAGATACATTGTTGCTACTATAATCCTATTTTTGTTATGTATAACTTGTTTAGCAACACATCATTTGTTCAAGGAGTCATTGGTTACAATTATTGAAATCATTGTTGCTACTAACGTTTGGTGTTTCATTGGTAAAGGGAAGGTACCACTGATTTTAGTTCCTCTTTGTCCCTTTAACCTTACCAAGTGACTTCTTAACTTGAGTGACCTAGAGAGAGGGGTGGGATTTTATCTAGATTTGTTTTACCTTCATCAACCAACTATGTCCTGGAACGTCTCCCTTGGAGTGAGGTTTTATTCCTCCTAAAGAGAAATAGGTACCTTTTTGGGGTGACAGTAACAGGTCTACCTCTGTGTTACACCAATCTAGGCTTACTTGCCTTTAGGCTTTGGGAAAGTACAGATTGTGAGATAACATGAATGTCTAAGGTGTACCACAGGTGGTTGTAGAGACAGTTACGACAAAGGGTCTTGGTGAGTTGAGGCAATTCATTTGATTCTGCCAAAGTTGTAAACCGAGTCGATAGTGCTCTTATTATAATTGCTTCGCAATAACAAATACTTATTTGGGTGTTAGGAACAATGATCCAATTTTGATCCTTACTAAACTTTGTAATAATCACTTAGTTGATTTACTTTTGTTAATTTTGTAAACATGTCATTTTTTCTTTTTTTCTTTTGAATTTTGTGGAAAATTTGGAATTGGAAATGAACCATTATGATGGTTGGCCTTCCAAAGGAATCCCATTAAAACAAAAAAGGTTGTAGTGGGGACATCAACAAGGGAGGAAAGGAGAACTTGGGGAAGACGGTAGAAAAAATGAGAGCTTGAAGAGATAAATCTACTTGAATATTGATGGAAGAAGAAGTTAATGAGCCTATCCATGATGAGCGAAGGTGCCCCTGAACCATGAACATATGCAATTTTAAAAAAAAATTGTGAGTAACAATATGTGTCTATGTATATCTTGCCCCTCTATATTTATCTCCTAATATTAATAAAATGCCTATTAAATGTTGAAATTTGTAATTCTTTAATTCTGTGCATTTGGTGTGGGTTCATTAGTTTACTGTGTGCCTGAGCACTCTAGACTATGGATGTTTTCATGGAAGCTACAACAATCTCTATCTTGTAAACATAGTGTAGGCACCATGCTCCATTTATCAGTTTAGGAGAATTATGGTTTGTCTCACTTCCTGATTTGAATTGGTATTGTTGGATGTTTTTCCTTTGCCCAAAGGTTGCCCACAACATTCCTTTTCTTCTTGGTTTTTTTTCCTTTGCTTGTTGGGAAATTTTACTTTGTCTATAGGTTGTCCACATAAGTCATTTGCTTGCTGGGTGTTTTTCCTCTTCCATAGAGTTGTACATTCAATTCTACACTTACGTGGGAAAATTTACATACCCACAAACATTTTATTTATTTTCTAGGTGAATCCCCTAGACATTTTATTTACTACCTGGGAAAACTCTCATCCCCCCTAGGAATTTTATTCACTACTTCTATCACTCTATTCACTTACTTGGTTGATTTTCCCTTGCTAGTTGATTTCCTTTCATTGTTGGGTCAACCTTTTTTTGCTAGTGTTGTGAATGGGTTGAGTTATCGCTGGTTGGTTGGCATAATTTACCTTCAACAAGAAAAGAAAAAAATTAGTAAAAAGAGAGGCTACAAAATTTGTTGTTATGGAATTTGTTGAAGAGACAGTGAATTCAAATTACACAAAGAAGCATCTGTGTTGATGAGATGGATAGGCCATAGGCCTACCATTTATGGATCAATATGTCCATCAATTTTATAGCTTGGGTGGTTGGAAGGAATGATTTTTATCATTCCCATCTGACGTATGTTCTTGCTAGTGATATGTTATTCTAAAAATGGAGACAACTTTGAAAATCCTTTCTACAAATATAAAATGTTATGAATTCCAATTGACTTATGCTACCTACTTCATTGTTATGTCTTCATAGATAAGAAAAATGAATTTTCATTCTATTCTCTAATTGTAGATTTTAACCTTGTACAATATTTTACTGCAAACATATTTTCAATAAAAGATCATAGAAGATACAATGGAAAATACACACATTACACAAAGATTTCCCCCCTGGAAACTCAAACCGAGAAAACCAACATATTGTATATTCATTCATAGTGATACATTGTTTAAAATACAATATACATATAGAAGCCAACGACATCCAAAACCCTAACCCAATGACCTGGATTAGTCAACAACCCTAATTCCTTAATCGGAAATAGAAAAACATCGACAAAAACCATGTGTCAAAAAACCGCCAAAAAATGGACAGGAAAATCGAGGCGAAATGAAAAACGAGGTAAAAAATGTGACATGTTTCTCGAGGAAAAAAAAAATCTCGGGAGGGGTTGGTGGCCCCCCCTCAAATCCCCCCGTAGGCCCGGTACAACGTGGCATACACTATATCTAGTCATGCAAATAATATAACACATACCCAACACTAATCCCTATGTGTTCTTCCATTTTTATATCTCTAGATAACAAGAATAAAAAATGAGATTTTAATGATTTTCATACACCCTTGATTTACACTTTTCATTGAGACCATCTTTGCAAGTAAAATATTGTTTGAGTGATCCGAATTGGATCCTTGTCTAAAATATTTTCTAAAGTTGTAATAAACTTGTAATTATTTTTTAATTTTGTCTTTTTGAAAAAACAAGAAGGGGAAATGAACCATGTAATGGTTGCCCTTTCAAAGACAATCCATTCAAAGAAATGAAGGTTATAGTGAATGTTGGGATATTTAGACACTTAGGAGTTATCTATCAACTTGTTCTAATGTGTTATTAGGTAAAGTGTGTTTCTAAATGTGTTTATTTAGTATGAATTTGTAATTATGTAATACAACGATCATGATATGTTCTAGACATAGAGTGGTCTGACAACTCATATTCTCCTTGATCTTAACAACTACATTGATTTGTGGCTTAGCACCCAAATGGTCCATGATCTCTATTTAAAGAGAATGGAGGGTCATTTGTCGATGATAGATTGTGATAAACTCTCCTGTAATATTTTTCTTTTGAATTAATAAACTACCTCAAGTGGCCACATTGGCTGGGGTCATGGATGTTTCCCTATAGGGGTTTTACCATGTAAAAACATTAGTGTGTTGATGTTTGATCTAGTTGTGTGAGTGGTTACTGAAGGTGTTTGTCCTCTGTTGGAACACATGTGTTGTTGAACATGGTATCATAGTGCATTTGAAGACCCACTCTCATTGTAGATCGATATCTTGAAGCCATATTGTTGTGTCTTTGGTTTTTGTTATTTTCATGCATTTATGGGCCAAGAGGAGTGTTCCATTGCATTTGGAGCGCTCATTTTAGTTAGGAACATTTTTCGATTCACTCGAAAAGGTTTCCTTTTGGCCAAGATACGACAATTTTAGTCAGATCTAAAGGTATAAGGCTTGAATATGCCCTTTTAAATTTTTTACAGAGATATTATTATTATTATTATTATTATTTTCTTTTCTTTTTTTAATTTCCATGTTGCTACTCTCTCTAGTTTGTCTATTCTCTTTTCCTTGCACTCTTTGCAATATCGGAAAATCATAAATAGAGCACAAAGTTTTTTCTTGTTTGTGTATGCTCTTTTTCATGCGCTTTGTGCAATCTCGGTAAATCATAAACAAAGAGAAAACTTGCATTTTCTGAGTAAGCTAACCGAGATATAACCCCTTGTTGTTGTCGAGAAGCAATTTTTGTTTGTTTGTGTGAACACATGAAAATAAGGTTTGTTTTAGCACGCACTTCAAGGCTGACAACGATAACACCCCATATCCTCCTTCTTGGTATTATAATGTGTTTTTCACTAGCTCATTTCTCCTTATTAAGATTATAATGTGTTTTGCACTAGCTCACTTGCTTGAAATTGCTTTATTAAGTAAGAGGTATTGAACTCAAGTCTCTTTTTTGTTAGCTTTTTGGAAAAGTACATGCATCTATTGTAAAGTGCATTTCACTTAATTTATAAAAGTGAATCAGTATAAGTAGCTTTAATATTCATTTTARTTACTCTTTTTTTGCATGCAACTTTAATTTACAAAGTAACTTCATTGTAGAAGTGATTCTCACTTATTCTATAAAAGTGGGTCACTTCATAAGTAACTTATTTAAAAGTGGACTTATAGGAAAAGTTATATAAGGAGGAGTATCACCATGTAGACCAACTTCTACTTTCCGTGTGGCTCTTTGATTATCATTTATGCCTTTTTTTTTAAAGGGAATAACTTTCACATCCAAAATCCATTTTCAGTGCCATTTTTTTTAAACAACCTATTTTTTTTAGAGCTTTCCATCTAGACCATCAATTTTATATTTTAGATCCATATTCTCTATATATTTTAATATGGATTCTTCCAATGATATTTTGCTTACCAGTACCAACTACTTCTCATAGAAATTTCATGCAAATGATGTACTAAGAAGTAAAGGATTGTACTAGATTACCCAGGGAAAAGAAAAAGAACCCATTGATGATGAAAATGAAGTCAAATGGGATAATAAGAATGAAAAAGCATGTAAACTGATCGAAATTTCCATCTCTCCCGATTTAAGTTTTCACCTTCAAGGAATTAATGCCTTCGATGAAGCTTGGAAAAAGCTTCAAGTTGTGTTTGGTAAACACGATATTATTCAATCCTACCAGTTAGAAAATCAATTAATGAATTTAAGTCCCAATGAATTTTCTTGCATTGAAGATTATTTATCTAAGTTTAAAACACTTAGACTTTTATGTATAGACTGCAAAATAGATCTAAAGGAAGACAGATGCATATATGGTATTCTTTCTAAGCTTGGTATTTCATATTCTATCTTTGTATCTACCTTTTATGCCACCAGGGAAGCTCTAGGGAGTGCTTATAAAGAACCCTCTCTTAAGTCTTTTTGTGATGATATGATTCACAAGCAAGATAATCTTGTATAACTTACGTTGATCAACACTATAATTGCATCCAACAAAACCTTAGTGGCCCAACAGAAAGATAAATCCAAGAATCAACATCCTCACCACAACAACAAGCAAAAAAAAGGTCCCAAACCCTCTCAACCAACTTCTAGTCCTAATAGTGACAAAGGAGAAAAATCCAAAAGTAAGAAGAGTGACAGACATTGCAACTTTTGTGGGAAATATGGTCGTGTGGAGTCTAATTTTTTTTTAAATATGGAATCTTTAGAAGAAGAAATGAAGAATCACAACATCAATATTGATTCTTCTTCTTCTTCTTCTCATGGGCATACACTTGTTGCTTCTATTTTCTCCTTCAATACAACCTCTACTTCTTCTTCTAATGAGTGGCTTATTTATTCTGGAACATATTATCATATGGCTAAGGACAAAACCCTATTTTTTTCTCTTAATGAATGTAACAACAAGTAAATATTTTTTTGTGATGATAGATCTCTTAATGTTGTAGGGTCTAGAATAGTTTAGGTAGAAAATGGTCATTTCAATGATCTATTATGTGTTCCAAGTATTTCTTGCAACCTTCTATCAGTGTATCGAATCACTCATTCAAGTGAAGGTAAAACCATAGAGTTTTCACATCACCAAGTTATAATCAATCATTTAAAAGATCCTAATCATGTCGTGTAAACTAGAATTGTTGATGATATTACCAGGTTGTACAAGTTTCAAAACTTTGGGTCATCATCTTTTCCATCAATTTTTGTTGCTCATAGTGATGACTTTAGCAAACTTTGGCATTAGTGGTTTGGTCATCTAAACTATCGCTCTTTGTAGAAACTATGTAATCAACATATGGTGACTGGTCTTCCTCTGATTTCTTGCATAGATGGTGTTTGCATTGGTTGTGTTCTCAACAAACATCATCAGGACAATTTTGAAAAACATGCCTCTTAGCATGTCTCAATCCCTTTGCACCTTTTTCACAGTGATTTATGTGGTCCACTTTATTTTTCTTGTTTATCTAGGTGCAAGTATTCCTTAACTTTCATATATGACTTCTCTAGACGCACTTGGGTTTACTTCTTAAAACTTAAGAGTGATTTTTTTGATAATTTTTTGGCCTACAAGGCCCTTGTAGAAAAGCAATTTGGACATCAACTTCAAATATGAAGAATAGATAATAGAGATGAATATGTGAACAATAAATTTATGAGTTACTGCACTGCATAGGGAACTTAGATTCAACATATTGTTCCATATACACCACAAAAAATGGTGTTTTTGAGAGAAAGAATCGTACATTAAAAGTAATGGTTAATTGTATGATACAATCTAAGGGATTAAGTCTTCATTATTGGGTGAAAGCCATTAGTTGTGCAAATTACATTATAAATCTCACTCCCACAAAGGATTTAAAAAATATAACAACAGAAGAAGCATGGAACAAAATTAATCCAGATGTAAGCCACTTCCGTATATTTGGTGGTGTAGCATGGGCTCACATTCTTGATGAGAAAAGGAAAGATTTATAGCCTAAAAGTGAGAAGTGCATTTTTGTTGGATATTTTGAAGATGTCAAAGGATATCGCCTTCTTCAACCTCATTCCAATGAAATTATTATTATAAAATATGTTAAATTTGATGAAAATCTCTTGGTATGCGAGCATAATTCAACATTTATGCCATCTTTGTCTTGTGATACATCTTTGACGTTTGTGCCATCTTTTGTTACTTTTTTGTTTTCTTCTTCTTCTTCATATGATGATAGTGAGGATGAAAATACACCTCCACCTACTCACCTTCGTCCAGATGAGTCCATTGAACATGAGCCTGCACCGACACCACTACTTCCCAAATGGGTCTGTTCAACACGAGAAGTGGTTAGTGATATTGTCGGTGATCCTTCATATCAACATTAGACATGTTCATAGTTAAGGCGAGCCTCTTCTCTTTTGGCTCAAGTTTCAAAGACTCGTGATCTAGGCACATTTGTAGAAGCTTCAAGTCATCCAGATTGGGACACAACAATGAATGAAGAGTATCGCTCTTTAATGGTGAATGATACTTGGTATCATGTACCTCTTCTGAAAGGAAGAAAACTTTTCAGATGTAAATGGGTGTACATAACTAATTATGCATAAGATGGAAGTGTTGAAAGGAAAAAGGCTCAATTAGTTTCCAAAGGGTTGTCTCAAGTGGAAGGAATTACCTACTATGAAACCTTTTTGCCTATATAAAAATGAATTCCATCCACCTTGTTCTAGCCCTTGTTGCCTCACATAAATGGGAGGTCCATCAAATGAATGTTAAATCCACATTCTTCATGGGGATTTGCAAGAAGAAATATACACGAAACAACCTATCGAATATGTCTAAAATGATTCTAACCTTGTTTGTTATCTTAAGATATGACTTTATGGTCTCAAGAAAGCTCCTTGATCTTGGTATGCCAAAATGGACAACTTTGTTCTTGACACCGGATTTTCTAGATGTCATTTTGACCCTAATGTCTATACCAAGAAAGTAGGAAGCCATCTCATAATACTTGTTCTTTATGTTGATGACTTTATCCTCACTAGTAGTGACCCTAAAACTTTAACCCATGTGAAATCCATCCTTAAAAAAAATCAAAATAACATACTTAATCTATTTGCATTATTTCCTTAGCCTCCAAGTTTTGCAAACCAAGGAAGGAATTTTTCTTTCCTAGTCTAAGTATGCTTGTGACCTTCTTCACCTCTTTCACATGAATGATTCTAGATGATCCAGATTTATGAGCGGAACGAAATGAAACCACAAATTTATGGTATTAAAATAGATATACGGTAGAGATACAATAAAACTTGGATTATATTAAATAAGAAATATGATGAAAACTGTAAAATGCAGATTGAAAACAAGTTTGCTAGAATGGTGGCATCTTATCTTTGAGAAGAGATGTGACAGATACACTCATTTGCAAGAAGATGAGTAAAATGAGGCTATGAAAAAAATTTTACAATAAAAATGAATGAAATAACCCTAGACATCCAAAAACCTAACCCTAGGAGATGAAGTGCCAAAATTCATGTGGGCCCTGTTGGGATAAGTTAGTACATCAACTTCCCGAGGTTGTAACTTTTGCATACGATCTCTATTTAGAGCGCATGATAGCTCGTTGGAAATATATTGATGAGGAGATTCATTTAAGGGGACCAATCAAAGGCTTTGGCCATCATTGAGGAGCTTGACCATGAAAAAACATCATTTAGGCCCTCAAAATGGCCTTGAAAGTTCAGGAACTTGTTGGCAGCCAAATCAATTTTTTATGATCCTATAAGCTTCCTACACATGTGTCTTGCAAACATCAAGTTTTTTGTCGCATTTTCTTAATAGAAGACACTTTCATTTTTGCGACATTTGCAAATTTGTCTTCATTAAGTTTTCACGACTGTAAGCGTGAAAACTTCTCCTTTCGAGGTCACATTTCGATCACTATCTGAACGGTCATGATCTTTCTATCGATATTTTCTATTACACTTACCTTGTGTTTATCGTTACGTGGCTGAGAGGACTTTTAAACTATGCTCATTGGACATTTTTATATTGGTTGCATAACTTGATTTTATTAAGTTTGTGAGGCATTGAGCATATGGATTTATACTTGCCTAATCATTGATTTTATGAATTGCATAGGGGTTATGATTTATTTTTGTTTTTTATATATGATATGATCCTTATGTTAATATTTTTATAACTTTTGGCTTGTCAACTATATGAATATCAATCAGCACATTGGTTAAACGTTTATACAATGGCGCATGGCTAACATTTGGTGTTGGTTTCATGTTGGATGTCGATGGTTTTAAAACTATAGTTGATTTGGCGCGTTGGCATAACACTCACCATTTGATTCTTTGGTTGGCCAAATGATATGGTTTTTGAGCTATGCTATGATTGTTTGAACAGATGTGTAAATCGACGGTTGTACTTTGCCTTAACTATCGTGCATGGCAGTGAATGACTACACCACCTTCGCATGCTTGCGTTAATGCTGACCCCTTTTTGGCTCGATTCATTGATGTTGGTTCGGATAGCTCTGTTACTGTTTGCTCGAACCCTTCCTTACCATGCATTCAACTCCATGGCACCAGTCGTGCAAGTTGAACCCAATGGAAAACAGGCCCTGTTGATGTTTGATAATGCCTGTCAAGATTTGGCAAACAGTGTATGGATTACCTTCGTGGAACGTTTCGAGGGTTTTAACCTTTGCGTGGCTCGACAGTTTGCCATGACCTTCGATGGCTGTCGAGCCAAGGTCGGTGATATACAATTGGAAATTGATGAACAGTTTATCAGTCTTGCTACGAGTTTACCTGTCACTGGACAACGATGGTCCAAGAATTGCAAATTCGAGGAGGTCCCATGGACACTTCTCTTCCAGTCACGCAAAATCACCTCCTGTGATAGAGGTATGCCAGTAACCATGCTTAAACAACATTGGCACAATTTATTGATGATAATCAAACAGTTTATCACCTGTGACGGTTGATACGGGTTTGTGTTCCTACACCACCTGCGTTTGCTTATGGTTTTTATGGGATATCAGCTCAATATGCCCTATTATTTGCATCAAAGCCTGTTTAAAATGTCAAAGAAGTACAAAAGACACCAGGCTGACAGTAGTCTTTTTCATTATGGGCTGGTTAAGCTTATTGTTGTCTGTCATTTGAGTCTGCACGGGGATTGTTGGAGCAAGTTCATTGCTCGGAATGGTTTCAAGGATTCGAACCCTACACAGGTTGACAAACCTGTGGTGAGCAAGGTCAAGGTTGTAACCCCAGTGCCCTACCATATCCTATTACCTAAACCCTCGGTTGACCCTCCTATCAACTTACCCCACACTGTGACTAAGAACGCTAAGACTGTAAAGCCTATGAGCAAGAAGCCCATAGCCCACCTCACTACAAATGCCAAAGGGAAAAAGAATGCACGTTTGATTTCACGAATGGCAAGAAATAAGCCAAAACCTCCTATTGAACCAAACCCTATCGTATTGAGTGAGGACTCCGATTCAGAAGTGGAGCGTTTCTTGGCTAGCGAATACCCCTATTCGCAAGGTCTGTGTCCTGAACCTTCATATGACTTTGTGTCAAACCTACCCCCCTGCCTACAGGACGAACCTAACTACCCAGGCATTAAGTTGCCTTGTGAAACCCTCGGTCATATGCCCAAATCCTCCCCTGCTCTGTCTAAAACTACAGTGTCACCCTGTGATCAATGCAATGCATGGTTAGAGCGATAATATAATGATTTTCTGATTCTCTAGTCAAATATTCAATCTTTGGAGGACCAGATTGCAACCCTAACCAATCAAAAGGCCAAGCTACAAGCAACAGATAAGAAACAAAAGACGACCGACTCCATCTTGTTTAAAAATGTGGAATCAGCCACGACTGTTGTAAATTCCAAGCTGGCATAATTGAATAGCCTCGTCGTCACACAGGTATGTTTAATATCAATCATTTTTTTAAATAATCTAGGTTTATATAACGATTTGATTTCGGTTTTAGACAGCTCTGTTCATTTCATTTGAATAACTATGTTACATTGCATGCATTCTATATATAGCTTTGCTTTGACTAGATGGAATTTCGTTTTTTCAATCATTCCCGGTTTAGCTTCTATTAGATTTTCATCGATTTGATTGATCTTGGTGTGGATTTGATTTGTTTGATTGAGTTAAAATGGATGCTCTGTTGTCAATCGAATTTGTTTGTATCTATTCTAGACAGGAATTGTTCCTCATATTCAATTTAGAAAATGATCATATTTCGTTTCGATTTCGTTATAACTCATACGCTATGATTGGCAACGATTTTGATGAGGTTAACTGTTGTGCCATATGACTTTCAAAGAACAGGAATTCAACTCGGATCTTTTCCAATGTGATTCTGTACAAACCCACCCAAATCATGGAATGGATTTTATTGCTTAAACATTTATGATGAACCCCGGCCGATTAATTCGCATTAATTGAAGTAATGTTAGCTCGACCATGTTATTAATTGGATTTGTAATTGCAATGGATATTATGTTTGAATTTGATTTGTAGAACGAGATTGGCTATATCTGGATTCACGATTTGTTTCTATATTAAACTCAGCCATGTTTTGTTTGAAATTAATGATTTCGTTTAATACCAATCAAGTTTATTTGCCCAGTTTGCAATAACTGATTATCACATTGTCGATTCTATTATGATTGTGATCACAATTAATCGATCCTGTCTGTTGACTATGCAAGGATCAACGATCGAAATCTATGACACATTCTATTTGATTGATGTTGTTACGTATGATTTCATTTACCCATAATCGAAACAGTCTTTCTATCTTTGTATTCGATTAAACGACATGAATCTTTTGTTATATCGTTACAGCTATAACGAATGGAAAGTGATTTTGTTGGATCGGATTGTATCTATTGTTTAACAATCACATACGATATGTTTTTCAATTGGATATGAAACAATCTTATTCTTGTTCGATTATGACTCATTTACCCGATTTTGTGGTAACAGAAGAACAGAGTATTCCTATCTCTATTTTCGATTGAATCATTTTGATCTTGTTTAATGTTGAATGATAAAATCATTTTGATTCGTTTTCAAGTAATCATTGGAATATAATTGGATTTAATTCTTTTAAAAGATTTGATTTGATTTCAATTCTGATTCTGTATATTATTTTAGACTAGCTACAGAATCAGATATTTCTGTAGCTAAGTCTGTAGAATTAAATTTTTATTGTTTTATTAATAAAATATCTCTCTAATTTGTTATTTTTGGTCCATTTCAGGTGAATTCGAAATTGCATTGAGTTTGATGAAGCAGTTAGAGGATATTTGAGAGATTTTCTTGCATTTTAATTTCTTAGTTTAGTTGATATTGGGAGATCTTCCCATATTTTTGTAAAACTGTTTTAACTGCCACAGGGAGGTTTTACCGTGTGGAAAGATTTATATATACTTATTATTTTTGTAATAACATCATCCTCATTCGTGGGAGAACAAGGATATGGAATTTTAGTACAGACTAAGGCAGAATTTGACAGCTTTAGCTTTTCATTATATCAATATTTTGTTTCATGTTCTCGTGTATCAATTTGCATTTGGTTAATGACTACTTTAGCTATCTTAATCTTGTGCAAATGATATGATTTAATCCCTTTAATCCATATCTGATTTCTTCCAGTGTATAAAAAACATAGCAATTGCTTGGTTCAGTTTGTGAATGACAGATTTCTCTTCTTCATTAATTGGATTATTAAGCATAAGTTTTTGCATAACAGGTTTCCCTTATTGCAGAGATTTATAAATTATATAATTGTTATGATTTTTTATGTCTTGTTTGTCCTGTAAATAAACTCAAAGAGCAGTGCAGCCTATCGTTTACGAGAAGCTTCTGGATCAACCGGTGCGAGTTTCCTTCCTCCGACCAACTTCGAAGTCATGATACACAGGGCAAAATTGGAGCGTTTCCAGGTCAGTTTGTCACTTGTTTGTTAGTATATTTATTAGTAGTTTATTTTAAATATAAGTTTAGTTAGATGTATATGTGTGTTTAGTATATTAGATTGTTTAATTTCAGTAAGTTTCATTTCTTGTTTATAAAATTATAAAATCAAAAAAGAAATACCTTTCTCTGTCTTAGGGCAGAATATAATGAGTTTTCCAGGTTTTATTTAAATCTGTATTTTGTGAATATTGTATATTTTGTAAATAAGTTATATTTCTGATAGTAATTAGCATAGTATTAGTTAATAGTTAGTAAATAGTAGATTAGTTAGTTTGTTTAATAGTTAGTTTTAATTAGATTAGTATATTAGTTTGTTTTTAGTTAGTAATAGTTTGTTTTATTTATTGTTAGTTAGTTTAGTTTCTTGTATTTAGTTTTAGTTAGTTTGTTTTATTTAGTTTTAGTTTAGTTTGTTTAGTTTTAGTTAGATTAGTTAGTTTAGATTAGTTTTCTCTTTGGTTTTCTTAGGACCTTAGAACGGCCAACGAAGCCGCTAAACCCGTCAGGGTGGTCCATTCCAAATGGCTTGAGTTATTTAGACAACCCTGGACCGGTTCCACTCTCTCAGTTGACGAACGGTCAATTTCGCCCATCAACAGAACTGAAAAACTGCTAAAAATAGTAAGTTGCCAAAACATTGTTTTGAGTCAGTTGGACAAGGTGGGTGGCCACCAAGATCCTCTTGGATCAATCCTCCCCAATTATAAATGAATGGTCTCCATTGCGTTGAGTCTCCCCATCAGATGAGGACATTTCTACTGAATTTGGCCCCGAGTGAGCCACTTGCCTTGGTGGAGGATCTTCCCTGAGAAGTAAAGAGGCCAATGCCATGTATGCATAGGTACAGAATTTTAGGGCTATAATAGATAGAAATAAATTTTCACTTTCCTCTTCGATGGGGAAACCTCCAGCAGAGCAATGCTCTATTACAATAATTATCAAGACAATGATTTCTCATGCCTCCTACTCTTATTTATATTAATTCTATCTTCTAAAGAACATTCTAGCAGAAGAAATTTCTAGAAGTGGAAGCTTCTATTTGGCCTTATTACATTGAATTGTTCACATTTATTAAATAGGCCTTATTAACTAATGTCGACCTTTATTACATGGAAAATATATTATTCTACCTACGTGATGGGTTAGGGAGGCTAGGTCCCTAACAAAGTAAGACCCTAGACCTAATATTACATCGGATCTTGGTCTTGAGCTCAAGTAAGATTTTGGTTTTGAGCTCTACTTAAGTAGGTAAGTTCATGGTGCAAAGCTCAGGTAAGGTCTTTCCTTGAGATCATGTAACAAGTTCCTTGTTTTAAGATTGGGTATGGTCCTAGTCCTGAGCTCATGTACCGAGTTCCTTGTTTTGAGCTTAGGTAAGGTCCTAGTCCTAGATATGCTTAGGTAAAAGGCCCTAGTCTTAAGCTCTATAGCTAATGAATGAATTTTTTTTACAAAGAAAATAAAATCATTATTGTAGAAGGAAAATACATTAAACACTAAATGGAATATACAAGTCATAAACCAATATAAACAAAATATCACAAAGAATGGAGAATATAAATGGTAAACATGGTGTCACTGATGTATGAATGTTACCAATAATTGCTAATAATATATTAATGTCATGGTCAATGATACAAGTATGTCAATGTTATGACCAATCATACAACTCAATAATTTCCCTAATAAACAAAGGTGATGATATAATTGGTTTTATGCTTGTGATGATCATAAATATTCATAATAAAAGGATTCTATAGAGGATCAAGATGTAGAGGTCTGTCACGTGCATCCCAAACATGTATTTTCTTAAATATAAATACATAGTAGTTAGAAATGTAGTAAATATATAATTATTTTGAAAATTGCACTATACATTGCACTATTTTATAAACATATCTCTCATGTATACCTACTACATCACACCCATTTAATCTCATAACTCCATTTTTTGAACCTTCCCTCTACATCCATAATTTTTCCTCCTCACTTGATTAAGATAATTTCATCATGCAGACTAAGAATTTCATGATTTTACTTTATAAAATTCACAACTAATTGGAACTAATTGTTTTATGCATGACATTGAATAAACTGACTCTATGGTGGCAAACTCTGTGTAATTTTGTATTCTCCTATTTTTAAAAGTTAAAAAAATGTAGTATTAATAAAAATGATAAATTAGTGTTCATGAACATGCGAAGTTCTTGTTGGATTACTGAGAGGGGGAGTGAATTAGTAATAACGTAATTATAATCCTTTTTCTTCAAATGTTATATTAATGTAGAATTATTATCCAATAATGAGCAATAATAAATAAACAATCACACACATACACAGTACACCAATGTTTTACGTGGAAACCCAAATCGGGAGAAAACCACGGAATGTTTTTTCTTATATGTCTTGAAGAATTACATTCATTGGAAGCACCAACTTCATTTGTTTTCCAGCTACAACTGGAAGGATGCTCAAACCCCCTTGTTTCTCAGGCTACAACCTAAGGGAAGCTCCAACTCCCCAAATCTTTGGCTACAACCAGAAGGAGGCTACAACCCCCAATGTTCTTCGGCTACAACCGGAAGGTGGCTACAACCACCTGTCCTTACCCCGTCCTGCCACCTTGAAGTAGAAGTAGAATGATGGAACCACTGTCACACTATCACTGTGAGATATACCACTGTAAACCTGTACCAATAAATGTGAACCATGCATCAACCTGTACCTCAACCTGTACCACAAAAAAGTGCATCAACCATGCACCAACTTGTAATCAAAACGTACCATAAACAAGTGCATCAACCATGCACCAACCTGTAATCAACCTGTACCATAAACAAGTGCATCAACCATGT
>JASDQU010101792.1:143501-171013 GCA_032191745.1 Picea mariana | reverse complement strand
AAATAAGGGCACTTATCATCTGGTGGACTTTGAGGGAAATGCTTTGGCGGAACCTAGAAATGGGCTCTACCTCAAGAAGTATTACTTGTAGGTGGGTTGCCTTGGGTGACTTCTTGTAACATATGTATAGTTCTTGTACATTTTTAGTCTTTTTCTTTTTGGTTTTATGGATGTGTCATTTTTGATGTCATATTTTTCACTGTGGCAGATGTCAAGTAAATCAGAGGTGTTCGTTGGGTTTGTGGACGATGCTAGCCGACACACTCGGAGGCTTTCTTCCATAGCTTGGGTGATTTTCACACCTCAGGGCCAGTTGCTATCTTCAGGAGGTATATGTTTAGGTGACGCCACAAACAATGTCGCCGAATACAGCGTAGTCTTAGAGTTTCTTCGTGATTCTTTGTCGCATGGTATCTCTTTCCTCTAGGCCTACTTAGATGATCTGCTGGTTGTGTCCCAATTAAATGGGGTTTACTGCGTTTACGATCCTACTCTACACCGAAGGTTCCTTAGGGTATGTCTCTAAGAACGAAGCTTTGATTACATTACGTATATCCATGTTCCTAGGATATTGAATCAAATCACAGATACTCTAGCTAATCGTGTATTAGATTGGCATATTGCACACATGTAAGGAAAAACACACACACACACATGTAAATACATTTGTAAAATAGATGTAATCCATAAGACATAAAAAGATGTAAATACGCATATATATATCAAAAATATCAGACTACATGGGTGAGTGCAATCGCCTCAAAAATATGTCCAGTAAGAGTCACGGGGCTTGTGCCCTCTAAAATATACAAAAAGTTCTCTCGTCACATAAGTAGTCCAGCCTAGCTAAGGGCGGGGCCTATTGGCCCTGCCATAATGAACAACGATGTTTTCCAAATGCCAAAAGAGCTGGACCCAAGTCTGTGGCACCCCAACTACATGAGGTTGCATCAACAGTAGGAGATCCTTGATCTCTGCCATAGGGACTTTACGAGTGAGCGCGGTGAGTATCTGCTCCACCCGTCTCAATACTCTCTTAGCCTCTCTGGCTGGAGGCCCCCCTGCTGCTACTGCTAGTTTGGCGGCTGCTTCCGGTCCTACCTTTGGTCGAGGACGTCTCTTGGTCCTCGAGGAGTTTGTTGGACGCACTGGTCCCACATCTATACATAACAAATACCTAAGTGTCAAATACTCTGGAATACAAAAAAATGATATATATAAAAAGACATAAAAATTAAATAAATTTGAAAAGAAAACTTACCCATCTCTCCTCGCTCCGCTCAGGGAGGTACAGACATGTCAACATCCCTAGAAAAATTGATCCTGACATAGGGGTAGTCCTCTATTTCCATAATATTTCGTGACCACCAGTCAAAAAATTTGTCATCGAAGGCCTCGATGGTCCTCCCTCCCCCTTGTCACAGAAACAACACCACCCATATGCATAGCACTAGGAGAGAGGCCTCGTGCCCTCGTATAGTCTCTCGAAGATTGAGACTGGGTACCCTCTCGAAGAAAAAGGAACACAAAATAGTCTCAAACCTGAAGTTTCGGTGTTCCCGTATCCGACACTCTATTAGTTGTCTCTTCATGCAATCTAGAATGGTTGTGCTCCAGTCGAAAATCCATGCATTTAAGCATTGTACTGCACAATGCATGCCTGATGCAAAGCTACAGATCCAGTGATCCACCCAATGAGTAGAACTATCACTTTGAGTGATAGGTTGTTGATATTATGTATAGGCACCTGAGAACTTACTTTCTCAGTACCAACCTCGCAATGCAGTCCAATCAACTCCTCAATGTTGTGAGGCCCGGGGGGGGGAAGTACACAAGTTGATTGGATCCCCTCTCCTCGAGAGACCAGTTAGGAAGTAAATGTCTTCATTCATTGGATTCAATGACTGCCCCTCGATCATGAATGCCTCTATGTCAGGATGCCAGTAATCTATCAAAGCATTCAGCAACCTGGGTTGTACCCTCATAAACGAGCACTGGAAGAACTTTAACAACCCGCATTGTGACAAAACAACGATAGAAACAGGGTCCTCTGAGACCAAAAAATCAATGTCCTCATGCTCCCTCTCTCTCCAATGAACATACATCCTGCAAAATGCCAAAGTTTGGAGAGTTAACTCTTACCTTTTCATTTTTTCCACTTCTTTGAGGGTGTACACGGGTTGTCTTGGTGGCAGTCACGTGTGCACATGGGAAAATTATCTTCTGCCCGCGTGTACACGCGGGCTATGCTTGGACAGCTCGCGTACACGCAAGGCTGACCTCTTTAAAGGTCAGTGCCCCCCCAAAAAACAAACATAAATGCAAAAATGAAGAATGGAAATGCAAGAGAGGCGAGTTTGTACTTACTTGGTCCAAGTGGAAGTTTGTTTCGTCCACTGGATCTCCCAGAATCAACTCTTTTGACAAAGGGATTTTTTTTTTACTTTTGGTCAATTCTCAATTTACAATAGTGATAATGAGCTACCAGGATTCCATTTATAGACTTTTTGGCCCCTTTGTCATTTTTTCTAGCTTGAAAATCATTTACTATGGTTCTTGAGTTTCTCGGGGGATGTTACAATAAGTGTTACTTTGGGTATTTGGGAAATTTTTTGAGAGTTGGGTCATTTTTAAAGGTCTTTTGGTAAAATTTAGTTTTTCCAACTTTGTGCATGTAAGATAGGATTCCACCTCCACTTCTTGCACCTCGTTGTCTTTTTCACTTTTCCATAGGATTGATCCCACCGAATTGTGACACTGAACCCTCACTTCTACTCTATAAGTGTTGTAATTTAGTGGTAGAGCCTAATTTCACATGGATGCCCTAGGTAGATCCTGGTTTCATTTTGGCGTCCATGCTGTCACTAATGACTATAGGCTTGGGAGTCCTTATTATTTTTTCCTGATTACGAGCTTGAACCTCATTTGAATGACTCATTATTACTCTTGACCTCACCCTCGGGACTCCCAAAACACAATGGATCTTCTTTTAATCCCTTTTCGGACCCTCTAAACATGAAAATATTGTCGAGCGATCTTGTTGCTCTTCACACTCGCCAAACTAAAATTCGAAGACACATCTGTCTGGCGGTAGTTTACCCCTTTTTCGGTCTGGATGGTCAAATGTACGAACAAAGGTATACTCTAGGAGCTTTGGTTCTCTAGAAGAGTTTCTTCACACTCGTTAAATTGGTCTGGAAGAACACCCCTTACGGAGTCCATAGTTAAGCTCTTTTCAGACTCCTTAAATATGAAAAGATTGTTGAGTGATATTGTCTTTGTCACACTCGTTAAAATGATTTTGAATAGACGTCTGTTCGATGCTAGTTTACCCCTTTTTAGAGCCGACTAGACTACCTTCGAAAAAGGTACCCCAGTGGAGTCTCCTTTTTTATGTTTTTTCAGACTCTCTAAAAATGAAAAACCACCGAGCTTACCTTCTCTGGGCTCGTTAAAAATACATAGAAGGACATTATCATTGTGTCTTATTAATCACATTTTCATTCTTGCTTCTTTGGCCTAATGTTGGCTCCATGTTGCTCTCAACTGAACCATCTGAAGCATGCCTTATACGGAAACCTTGTAGCACTTTTCCTTTACGTCTTGACACCTTGACCCATGGAGGATTTTTCACGAGTGTCCTTTTCCTACATATGTCCCCTTGCTCTGAGCATCAATGTGTTCCTTGCGCTTGAAACTAGTATGTCTGCGACACTCGATCCTCCTTTGTAACATAGCGTTATTTTATTCTTTTTCAAGCTTCCCAAAATTATCGAAAAAGACAAAAAAATCAAATATACCCCAAAAAGAGGAAGGGAAAATTATTTTCTTTTTGTTAACAACACAATGAGTCACCCTTGGACAAAGCACATCCTTCCGTTTGTTCATCAAGCCCTAGGATTCAATAAGACCTTAGGTAGTTGTTCTCGCTACATAGAGTTGTGTCCTCCTCCGTTTGGTTATCCTTCCAAACATTTGGAGAGTTTGTGTTGACTCTTGCATCGTGAACTTATGTCAATGCCATGCTGCCTAAGTCTCATATTTTGTTGTGCTTTTGTCCAAGGGAATTTTTACTAAAACTTGAGTCGGCCCTTCTACAGTTTGTCACTTTTCCTCATGCTCGGCCACCCCGAAAGACCAATCAAGTCCTTATTCTAAATAAATGAAGTTCTCTTCATGATCATTGAGATCCTCTTGTCTGTTCTCGACGAGCCATCAAAGACCTCTGGGTAGTGAAGTCATACATTGATATTACACTCCTACCTGAGTTTTTAAGATTTTGAAGTTGTTTCTCGAGCTTTGAAGATCTCATATCCAGCCATCAAGCGTCATTGGCTTCTTGAAGATGGATACTATACATGTATATATTTTGATTTTGAGATGTAGATCCACTGTGTACTGCTCGCGGCTACACTTTATATCATTTTATGACATGGATCTGCAGTGTATTTAATTGGAAGCCATGATTTTATTTCATCCCAAGCATGGGTATGCCCGCCTCGGTGAGACAAATTGTTATTTTGCAGATGGCACCTCCCAAACTTTGGTCCCTGGGCTCACTCGCTCCGTTCATTGGTGAAGATTTGTAATGTATTTCTTCCATCATATTCTCTTCTAACCTCACACATTAGGGGTCATCTGTTATAACCCTAAACTGCACCAGACATGCATACTTGGCATCAGGCCATCTTACTTGCTATATTTTCCAAGCCATCACTAAAGAACTCTTATAAAATCCATTGTTTTGAAGGTGTATGCTCCCTACACCACTAATTCCCGCATACACACCCTTGTTGCACCACTATAGCTCGCGTACACTCACAAAAAATCGTGAAAAATGAAAATTGAATATGGATACGGGTTTCTGGGCCGTTACTTATCCGTTTGACCACCCATAGCCAGTCACCCCAACCATTATTATCTCTTTTGGCCTATAAAATAAGGTGTTGGGTCCCCATTATAGAGAGAAGCAAGAGAATAAATAAACTCTGCCCATTTCAGTATTCCCCCCTTGCCCCAATATTTTGCAGCAACATTGTGAGTTTTGAGCCAGAATTCCTTCTTCCTCCTTTGAAAATCCTTTCCATTTCCCTAGAGAGAACTGAAGAGGAGAAGAATACATGGAATCAGTTGGTGCATGGTCAAGAGGAGCCCAAGACTGATTTCAAGGAGCATTTTCCAGTCTCATATTGTAAGTAACGTTTGTGAGATTAATATAAAGTACTTTTTCCGTCCCACCAAATGATGTCCTAAATCTTTATGATTTGTTTACATTTCTTGTTTATGATGTATAACCCACTAATCCATATATAGAATCCATGCTTGTAGTTTATTTTTTGTCTTTTGATGAAAGCAGGTCAACCTTGGGAGGATATCTGCAGTCAAGAAACAACTAAGCGCAAAGGGATCGACACCAAACATGGAATTCAAGGTAGGCCTACCGGATCCCTAGTTTTTTCTTTCTATGTATAATTGTGGGGTTATGTCGGGATTGGTGATTAAAAGTAGGAGACTTTAGATGGCTAGCTTTGCCTACATTTTAGATCCCTAGTGTAGTCCGTAGAGGGGTTTTCCCACTATACCACATCCTGCATAATTTTTAGTTTCTACGCGACTTCCATTACTCTGCCCTAGATGACAGTAATATGTTGTTGTACCATGCGCTTCTCCTGGGACCTCTTCATTCTTTAAAATGCGGTGAGTAGCTTCATCTGTGCCTGCACGAAGAAGGCCTGTTGTTGTGCCTCCTATAACTGTGCTTCCAATTTCCTTTTCTTTGGATCTTTTGCGAGGCATTCATATGTATGCACGCTTCTATTGCTCATTTGTTTGCATTCTGAGGTGAGGGCTCTGATCCTTACTATTGTGTTCTTGGCAGCTTCCTCTCTCTAATCACGCACTTCCTAGGGGGTGCTCGATACTACTTGGATCTCCAACTCCATTATCTTTGATTGAAGTTGCTTGATGGTCTCAATGAGCTTCACCACTTGAACTGCAACCAACTCATGTTCCTCCTATGCCAAGCCTAGCACAGAGTGATATGCTTTGTTCACTGCTTCTTTGACCGTAGCCCGTTCTGCGAGCAACTTCTCCTTTTCTCTCTGTAGCTGGGATTTTTCCTTCTGGATCATCGCCTAAAACTCTTCTTTCTTATTTTCATAGGTGGTTACACAGTACTGCGCTACTCGTAATTTCTCTAAGACTTCCTCTTTCTCTTGTTTCAAGGATTCTGTAGCCTTCTCCTTCTCTTCTTGGACTTTCTGAAGTCGAGCCTCTATCGCATCTGCAAGTCTTCTCAATTGGGCTAGTTCATCCCCCAATTCCGAAATCTGTGACGAGGAAGGTGCAATAGGTACTGCACGGATCAATTAAATAGATTGTTGTGTTTCCTTCAATTCCTTCTCGATCCTTCCATACAGTTCCTCCTGCTTCGCTCCATATCTATGCAAGATATCCTCGGAAGCATCCTCCATAGCTCCGTGGACCAAGCTAATGTCATCCTCCATGAGCGTGGCCTCTAACTGGAGCTTGCTAGCACGCGTCTTCTTTCTTGCCGAAGGTTTCTGTGGAGAAACCTTCCTCTTTTGCGGTGTGACTGTTCCATTTGGGGGATCTGCAGGAGATGTAGCTTTGAATTCTCCTTGCTTTTCTCCTTTTTCCCCTCCTCCTTGTCCATTTTCTTTGTCTCCTCCTCCTATCGAGCCATATCCATTTTCTTCATAGGCGTTGTCCTCCTCATCATTCTCTATAATCTGGACTTCTTCCTTATTTTTCTTCTTCTTTGTCCCACTGGACTGTTTGATATGTTCAACCCGGGTGACTAGGGGGCTTCCTATGGTGTCTGTGTCGGAGAGTTCTACATCAACAATAGGTACAAGGAACTCCTCCGACCACTCCTTCATGATCTTCTCCATGTCTTCATCTATCAGCTTGTAATATGATTGTAATTGTTCCTTGTTCTCATCTCTATGCGCAATGATATAGATAAAATGCGGATTTGCACGGAACTTGGATATTGGTATATACGGGTGCAAGGTGCATGGTTTCATGTGTGGAAATGACTCAATGGAAACCTTCAGTTGCTGATAATATGCATGGAACACAACGTTGGACTGCCACTACTTCGACATGTCATTGGTGTACCATAAGGTGGCAAACCTAGCGACCAACAGCTCTGATGGTTCTATCTCCGGAAAGGTGGCTCCTTCAGGCATTTTCCAAGAGACAAATGCAATCAACACGATCATCCAGCTAAAGTGGAATTTGTATCCCAAATCCTGAGCTTCACAGAAGTCTTTCTTGATTTCATTGACGAGGTAACTCGCCCAATTCATCTGCATGCCCTCCACACATTTTCTTGTGAGGTCCACCATGAACCCGATGACCTGTGTGGAGTGGTTATTTCTTACGATCTTGTCAAATATGAGTTGGAAAGTGAGGTGCACTACGCCATCCTGGATAGAGGCTACCTTGTAGCCTCGCTTTCCATTTTTGACTTCATCGTAAGCCTCCTTGATGCGTTGTGCTAGGGAGCGGTATGAGGCCTTCCCTGGGTAAAATTGTTGAGGGTCAAATCCCTTCTTGCTTAATCCTATAATCAAGTGGATCAGCGATGGATCCATGGTAATCCGTCAGTCGAGTCACAGGTATCCACCATGGTAGCACGACTAGAGGATTTTAACGCAAGCGTTAAACTCCTAGTGATAGCCAAAATGGGTAATCTTCATCACATTTAGCATAGTGGAATGTGCCAACTCCTTAATCCATGGATGGGAGACCAGTCGAGGATTCTTCCTAGTTGTCTTCATCAAGTATCTGTGGGGTGTGAGCATAGCATAGTTCTTTCTATCACCTAGATTGAAATCATTGTTCTTCAGTAACGGGATTTGTCCTAACTGACTCCCAACTACGCGTATTCCTTTCAGAATGTATGTGATGATTAGGGTGTATTCATAGTCTCATGGGATGTTGTCATGGTTAACCATGCCAGCCAACAGTGGAATATAGTCTGGTAATATCGATGGGATATGCTTCGCATTATCCAGATCGTCACGATGTTTACTTCGTTGCTTAGTCATAGGGTTAACATGGCCAGAATGACGTCCCATTGAAGGGGAAGCCTACAGCCCCCTAGTCGAAGACGCATGTACACCTTCAGATAACAGTTTCTCAACCATCAACATCTTGAATATCTCCTCAACAAACTTCTCTAATTCAGTAGATTCGCCCGACATTCTCACTGTTAAACAAACAGTTCAGTGTAGGTGAACGGATTAGAAAGGTAGACAAATGGACAACGACGTCTAGTTTTTTATAACACAAATCGACACATAATCAATTCTTTGTTATCTCAGTTAATCACGGGTGGAAAAAAGTGGTCCCGACGTAGCATCCGATGGGCTAAATAAGAAGGGCACTGTAACAGATTCTTCCAATGGGAAGGAATGCTTCCATCAATGCGAATTTATCCGTTATGGCATGGTCTCAACGTCCCAAAAGCGGTCCATCCACCCATAAATGTGTTTCCTACCCATTCTGGAGTGTCGTTCTAACGGGCAAGATGCCTCCAATGGTCATATAGCTTCGCCAGGGTGAAGTCCCATTCTGTGTGGTCCTGTTGTTCTAGTGAGGTTCAAATCCTGCAAACCTGCCTCCTATGAGGTTCCAGTCTTTGAAGTCTTCCATCTGTTCTCTATAGCTTCCTATAGATTTTCTAACTTGGATTTCTTTTTACTGAGCTTCCTTTCTTTCTTTCTTGTGATCTGAGTCTCTCTAACTGTTTTTGGGTTCCTCTTTCCTTTCTTATTCTTATCTTCTCCTAGCGTGGTGACTTCGCACTGTTGATGTGCTCTCAAAGGGTTTGAAGTTAATATCCCTTGTCTTATTAACTCCAGGGTGGGTATTCTTCTTTCTTTCATGGATAGGTCCTTCAAACCTTCTTGTGTTCTTTCAACCTTGACAGTTAATTCTTTTTCCTTCTGTTGCTTTGACTTATCTTCTCATTCTTCTATTAGTCGATCTATTTTTCTAGCCATGAAATCCCTTAGTTCTTGCTTTTTCTTTTATGTATCTTCTTCCTCTGCTTTTCTTCTGATATGATCCTTCACAATCCAAGTCTTTCCTAACAAAAGTGTGAAAGGGGCGTTGTTCTCAACAAACTTAATGACTTCAAATTCTTCTTCAGTCGATGTTCCATGGATAATAATAGGTACATTAGTAACTCTTCCACATAAGTTTATCATCTTTCCCTTAAAAAATCATATCCTTCCCAATGACGGTACCACAGTAGGCTTTCCCAAAATTTCCTAAGTGCCTTCTGTCATAATATTCACTTGTGTTTCTTCATCCAAGGCATAGTCTATGTCAAAGTCTCCTATTCTTGTATTTATGTGTTGTTTTACTTTCAAGATCTTTGGTAAACTGACATCTTTGTGAACATCCATTGTTTCTTTCAATTGTACTAATGTAGTCTAAACTTTCTCTGATTCTTTCTCTTTATGATTCTCTGACATGATCTTAGTTTCTTGACTTCCTTCATATTTTTATTGTCTCATGTTCATTCTTTCAACTTTAGCAATCATTCTTGGACAATCCTCAACTTCATGACCAACAATTTTACAACAAAGACAAATAGGACCTGTACCAGGGCATTCCTTAGCAAGATGTCCCGGCATTCTGCATTTATAACATAGTGTCAATCCTCATTTCCTCTTGTATGTTCCCCAACCTCTTCCATACTGCACACTAGGATCACAGTGTTGGACCTGCGATCTACACAAATTCTTTCTAGGTTCCTCAATCCACTTATTAGTCAAAAAATTCTTTCTATGCATAGGAATAACATATCTTTCTTCATTTCTATTAGATTTACTTAGATCAACTCTTTCTTCCAACTGCACCCTAGCTTTCAGACTAGGACAAAATCTATTAAACATACTTAAATTCATGCTTTCGGAACATAAATTGTCACTTATGTTACTCTTATCAAAGCACAAAGCTTTACCTCTTTTAAGATCTTACCTCTTTTCTTCAGATCGGATTTCTCTCTTAGCATGGAGCTTTGCAAGTCAAGTAGAGTACTGCGCACTTCAGCAACATATCTATGCATAGAGATTCTCTTTTCTTTACTTCAGTTCCCAACAATCACAGTTTCAAGTCCTGGCAACATAACCATTTGTTGGCACAGGGCCAGACCTAGGGTTCAATGCTTCAACAACGCACCAACATAGCCCTAACTACTGACCCTTTTAAAAACACCTGCAAAGCAGATGAAGTCTCACCTGAGGTAGAAGCAGAGGGGGTTACAGGACTTAGTTGTCTGTAACCAAGCTGGTACATAGATCTGTGATAATAACACTTCACAGAGTGTTCTAGAAACACTTAGAAGGTGACATGCATTAGTTAATTAGCTTTATTAACATCGCAGAACCTACCCAAAGATATATCGGTGCATTAAAAATAAATATTAAGCACTTCAATCATTTATCACATAGCACTGAGTTAGATCTAACATTCATTCATCCTTAACACAAATAAAGCATTAAGCATCAACAAATCTATCTAACATACATAATAAGAAAAACACCAAGCATATTCATAACATAAACAACACAACACAAAGCAACCAAAGACACAAGATATACGTGGTTCACCCTAGTGTGGGGCTACGTCCACCAACTGCTTTGTCTTCTTTATTGTTATTCTAAATCTTACATTCATCCGCTCCTGTGCACTAAGCCACCTAACCGAGCTTCACGTAGGACAAGAGATTTGTGCACTAAGCACCAGATCCTCCTTCCCAAAATTAGGTCAAGGCACAGAGCCAACTTCTCTATCGAGCACAGAGCCTTACATACACATTTTGTTGCACAAAGAAACTCAGAACTACTTGCACTTAGCCACTTTCCACTTAAATTGTTGCCTCTACTATACATTCTTACACTTATTTATACTTTTACATTTCCTTACAAAAATTCCTAATCATGGGAGAACCCATGGAACGAAATCCCATAACCCATTACAAAAACCCTAAAGAACCCCTTGTTGGGTCCACATAGCTCGCAAAATAAGTGAGATACATGATCTCAGCTCCACCTAGGCACTCCATCTTCGACCAGCCTGTCGAAGTCCAAAAGTGGTCTAAACCTGACCAAGGTTTCCTCAAAACTTGGTCGAGGGACAACAGTCCTTGTGATTGAGCATAGGTGAACGTGTCCCTAGTGGTTGAGCACTAGTGGACGTGTGGATCCCTTGCTATATTGTCTGAGTGTAAGATTTACTTGTAACCCTAATTGTGATGTAAAGGGTACAAGTCGGCCCCACCATATGTGAAAGATAATCAATGGTTATTGTAATAATTAATTATATTACTGATTTATTGAGGTCATCCCTATTGTTCCAATAGAACACCTATTGTTGTGTCTAGTCTTGTATAAATAAAGGTGATTTCCCCATTGAAGAAACACACTTGTCACTTGTCATTTGGAAATTTCAGACCTACTTGTAAGGTTGAAGTGGGCACCTCTCGTAGGTGCTAGTTTCAAGTTTGTAGAGCACCCTCTTGTGTGCATCTAGGGTTTATGGTTGGGGGATATTCTCTTGAGAATATAGAAAAGGATTTCTCGATTTTTCTCTCTTGTTTGAGAAGGGTTTTCCCTAGATATTTCTTGTGTTTTGTTCATGGTAATTCTTCTTGTGATCTTGGTTATTGCTGCACTTGTGTATGGTGTTGTTTCATTTGTTTATGGTTCAAGTACATGCTAAATGAAATTAACCTCATGCTTGAGCCTAGAATAGTGAAAATTCAATAGGAAGAAGGGGCTAAAGGCCTGGAGGGTAAAAGTAGCTAGAAAGATTTAAAATCCAATTTTGAAACCTTCGAGATGCTTTGCCCAGGGATCCTCGAGAAAGAAGTGAAAATATTCTCAGTAAGAAAAGGGGACCCACAAGATAACATAAATGCTCAAGGTACTAGTTGATGGATAGGAGGTCTCATCACGAGTCGACCTATTATGACCATGGGCATGTAGTGGTATTACATTACCACCTATCTGGTCATTAAACTAGGGTAGTGGCTCTTGGTGGCATAGCCAAGAGAAAGGGGGTCTCATCACGAGCTAGCCTTCTCATTTCCATGAAATGTTGTGTTGTCACCTCTGGTCATCAAGCCAAGACAATGGCCCTCAACTATTTCCTTGTAGCACAAGAGAAAAATATCAAAAGCAATAAAGCTAATAATAAATGGCAATGAATGGCCTAGGAAACAATTGCATCCATGATGAGGTGAAACTCTCCCTCCACAAAGGCACTCACAGGTAAGACTCTACATTTCTATATTATCACATGCACCCCATACTCAAATATTTACCCCATGCCACCTCATATACTTACATGACTTGGACTAGAATCCACCTCGGAAACACCCCAAACTTAAGAGAAGCTATCCCAATAGGACACCATGAGATCCTCTCCAAACCTAACTTGTCAAGTTGCATAAAGTATTTGAGAATTTTTTTGGGGTTAAGGGGGGTTTGATGCACATGTTTGGGTAATTTAATTATTAGATGTGATTTACATACTATGATCCTTGTGACTTATGAACCCTTGGAGGGCGTACTTTTTGTTTTTGTAGGACCTTTCCCAGTGGACAGGTGCACATGAGGGAATGATTAGCTTGGACCTTCATGGGGGATCAAAGCCCACAGACGGATGTTGAAATCCCATCGAGGGGTAAGAATATATTGAAGGCTTACACCAGATGAAGGAAGGATGTTGCCTTTGGAGGCACTTTGGAATACCTAAATCTAAGGTCTCATGCTCCTCCCACCTGAATATTGGCATTGGGAGGCCTTCGACGTCACCTCTGTAGCCCTATATGTCACATGTCAGTTGGGGTTGTCACCTTGGAGGAATTCATGAGCCTATTGGCACGTGTGGGAAAATGTTAGGCCTTTGGAGGCCCAACATTTCATCTCCTTTTCCCAACGTCCCACACTTGAGGTCCAATGTCACCCTAGGAGGGCATGACATCACCTTTGGAGGCCTGTTTAGATGTAAATTGAATTTATTTTGATAAAAATATAATTTTGAAGTAAACTGGCCAGGTCGGCCCTAATATTTTGACCTAAAATAATTAAAGGTCATAATTTTGGTATAAATAGACACAAAGTGACATTCATTTTGATCATAACTTGTCATTAGACAAGAGAGACCTGCAATTTTTTACCCTCATGGGTTATTAGCTGAAATAGTGAGGCATTACTCTTGTTGGAGGCTTATCTTAGCACTTGGATCAATTTGTTAAAGTTTTATGGTGATTTTGCATGGTATGTTCATGATTATTCTTGGTGAAGGTAAGTAAAATATGCATTCTTCATCTTGTGAATGGTTTATGGTATGGTTTTATTTTCTCATACAAGATTATGAAATTGCATGAAGTATTTAATGCTCGAAGTGAAGAACTTAAGGTATTACTTTTTCAATTTTCATTTGCCTAAGCTTTATAAATTGATCTAATAATTGGAAAACTCCAGGGCCCTAAAGTGCTAGCTCTCTTGACGTTTTATCTAGTTATTATGCTTGAAATATTCTGTATCCACAATATTTTCAAGAGGAAGGAGGTGTTAAGGCCCAGAAGAGCCTACACCTTAGTGGCCTTCTTCTCCAAGGTTGAGGTTCTAGGGAGACTTAAGGTGTTATTCTCCCTAGATTCATTCTTCTTGAATTGTGTGTACTATCAAGTGTTTGCATCCCTAGAAGAGAGTCGCCTTCCTAGACTCCATTACCCTATAAGGCACTAGTCTCTTACCTCAATTCCTTTACAAGACTTTAACTATTTTCCCTACTTGATACCCTACTAAATGAACTCACTAACTTGGACTACTAATTACTAACCTGATGTTGCTTTAACCATTATTCTTTGCAGCCCTAACAAGTATACTAACCCTAAAACCTACCCAAAAAGTTGCATCAACCTAGGTGTCACCTGTCGAGGCCTAATCTCCTTTTGTTATCTCTAAGTGAAAATTTTATGAAGTTGTTGAGGCTTTTGTTTCCAATACTAATTCATTGTTACAACCATCATTTGCATCCTTTATTAGCTTGATAACCATCTAAATACAACCCATAAATTGTATCAAGCAAAGTACTATCAAATGATTGTTAAAGTGTGTAATTAATTGCTTGTTCTAAGTGCAAATTTTGAAGTTGTTAGAGGTTGTTATTGTTGTTGAATTTGTTGTTACATCCATTGTTACAACCCTTAAATCATCTATAAAAACCACTAACACTTGTGCCAAGCAAGTTATAATCATTGGATGTTGAATTAGTTATTTTCTTGCTTCATTCAAGTACCTTTTTCTAATTCTGAAGTGGTTTATTGGTTGTCATCAATATTAATTTTTGTTGTTATAAGTGTTTATACAACCATATAAGTATTAATAGACTTGCATTAATCTTGGAATTGTGAGTGACAAAGCATTATCAGGTGTACAAAACCCTTTATATCATTTCTTGTCTTCATATCTTGCAATTCTTTAAGATACATTATTGCTATTGTAATCCTATTTTTGTTATGTATAACTTGTTTAGCAACACATCATTTGTTCAAGGAGTCATTGGTTACAATTATTGAAATCATTGTTGCTACTAACGTTTGGTGTTTCATTGGTAAAGGGAAGGTACCACTGATTTTAGTTCCTCTTTGTCCCTTTAACCTTACCAAGTGACTTATTAACTTGAGTGACCTAGAGAGAGGGGTGGGATTTTATCTAGATTTTTTTTCCCTTCATCAACCAACTATGTCCTGGAACATCTCCCTTGGAGTGAGGTTTTCTTCCTCCTATAGAGAAATAGGTACCCTGTTAGGGTGACAGTGACAGGTCCACCTCTGTGTTACACCAATCTAGGCTTACTTGCCTTTAGGCTTTGGGAAAGTATAGATTGTGAGATAACATGAATGTCTGAGGTGCACCATAGGTGGTTTTAGAGACAGTTACGACAGAGGGTCTTGGTGAGCTGAGGCAATTCATTGATTCTTCCAAAGCTGTAAACCGAGTCGATAGTGCTCTTATTATAATTGCTTCGCAATAACAAATACTTATTTGGGTGTTAGGAACAATGATCCAAATTCGATCATTACTAAACTTTGTAATAATCACTTAGTTGATTTACTTTTGTTAATTTTGTAAACATGTCATTTTTTCTTTTTTTCTTTTGACTTTTGTGGAAAAATTGGAATTGGAAATGAACCATTGTGATGGTTGGCCTTCCAAAGGAATCCCATTAAAACAAAAAGGGTTGTAGTGGGGACATCAACAAGGGAGGAAAGGAGAACTTGGGGAAGACAGTAGCAAAAATGAGAGCTTGAAGAGATAAATCTACTTGAATTTTGATGGAAGAAGAAGTTAATGAGCCTATCCACAATGAGCGAAGGTGCCCCTGAACCATGACCATATGCAATTTTAAAAAAAAATTGTGAGTAACAATATGTGTCTATGTATATCTCATCCCTCTATATTTATCTCCTAATATTAATAAAATGCCTATTAAATGTTGAAATTTGTAATTTTTTAATTCTGTGTATTTGGTGTGGGTTCATTAGTTTACTGTGTGCTTGAGCACTCTAGACTATGGATGTTTTCATGGAAGCTACAACAATCTCTATCTTGTAAACACAAAGTAGGCACCATGCTCTATTTATCAGTTTAGGAGAATTATGGTTTGTCTCACTTCCTGATTCGAATTGGTATTGTTGGATGTTTTTCCTTTGCCCAAAGGTTGTCCACAACATTCCTTTTCTTCTTGGTTTTTTTTCCTTTGCTTGTTGGGAATTTTTACTTTATCTATAGGTTGTCCACATACGTCATTTTCTTGCTAGGTGTTTTTCCTCTTCCATAGAGTTGTACATTCAATTCTATACTTACTTGGGAAAATTTACATACCCACAAACATTTTATTTATTTTCTAGGTGAATCCCCTAGACATTTTATTTACTATCTGGGAAAATTCTCATCCCCCCTAGGAATTTTATTCACTACTTGTGTGACTCTATTCACTTACTTGGTTGATTTTCTCTTGTTGGTCGATTTCCTTTCATTGTTGGGTCGACCTTTTTTTGCTAGTGTTGTGAATGGGTCGAGTTATCACTGGTTGGTTGGCATAATTTACCTTCAACAAGAAAAGAAAAAAATTAGTAAAAAGAGAGGCTACAAAATTTGTTGTTATGGAATTTGTTGAAGAGACAATGAATTCAAATTACATAAAGAAGCATCAATTGAAGAAGCATCTGTGTTGATGAGATGGATAGGCCATAGGCTTACCATTTATGGATCAATATGTCCATCAATTTTATAGCTTGGGTCGTTGGAAGTAATGATTTTTATCATTCCCATCTGACGTATGGTCTTGCTAGTGATATGTTATTCTAAAAATGGAGACAACTTTGAAAATCCTTTCTACAACTATAAAATGTTATGAATTCCAATTGACTTATGCTACCTACTTCATTATTATGTCTTCATAGATAAGAAAAATGAATTTTCATTCTATTCTCTAATTGTAGATTTTAACCTTGTACAATATTTTACTGCAAACAGATTTTCAATAAAAGATCATAGAAGATACAATGGAAAATACACACATTACACAAAGATTTCCCCCTGGGAAACTCAAACCGAGAAAACCAACATATTGTATATTCATTCATAGTGATACATTGTTTACAATACAATATACATATAGGAGCCAACGACATCCAAAACCCTAACCCAATGACCTGGATTAGTAAACAACCCTAATTCCTTAATCGAAAATAGAAAAACATCGACAAAAACCATGTGCTGAAAAACCGCCAAAAAATGGACAGGAAAATCGAGGTGAAATGAAAAACGAGGTAAAAAATGTGACATGTTTCTCGAGGAAAAAAAAATCTCGGGGGGGGGGGGTTCGTGGCCCCCCCTCAAATCCCCCCGTAGGCCCGGTACAACATGGCATACACTACATCTGGTCATGCAAAGAATATAACACATACCCAACACTAATCCCTATGTGTTCTTCCATTGTTATATCTCTAGATAACAAGAATAAAAAATGAGATTTTAATGATTTTCATACACCCTTGATTTACACTTTTCATTGAGACCATCTTTGCAAGTAAAATATTGTTTGAGTGATCTGAATTGGATCCTTGTCTAAAATATTTTGTAAAGTTGTAATAAACTTGTAATTATTTTTTAATTTTGTCTTTTTGGAAAAACAAGAAGGGGAAATGAACCATGTAATGGTTGCCCTTTCAAAGACAATCCATTCAAAGAAATGAAGGTTACAGTGAATGTTGGGATATTTAGACACTTAGGAGTTATCTATCAACTTGTTCTAATGTGTTATTAGGTAAAGTGTGTTTCTTAATGTGTTTATTTAGTATGAATTTGTAATTATGTAATACAATGATCGTGATATGTTCTAGACATAAAGTGGTCTGACAACTCATATTCTCCTTGATCTTAACAACTACATTGATTTGTGGCTTAGCATCTGAACGGTCCATGATCTCTATTTAAAGAGAATGGAGGGTCATTTGTCGATGATAGATTGTGATAAACTCTCTTGTAATATTTTTTTTTTGAATTAATAAACTACCTCAAGTGGCCACGTTGGCTAGGGTCGTGGATGTTTCCCTATAGGGGTTTTACCATGTAAAAACATTAGTGTGTTGATGTTTGATCTAGTTGTGTGAGTGGTTACTGAAGGTGTTTGTCCTCTGTTGGAATACATGTGTTGTTGAACATGGTATCATAGTGCATTTGAAGAGCCACTCTCATTGTAGATCGATATCTTGAAGCCATATTGTTGCGTCTTTGGTTTTTGTTATTTTCATGCATTTATGGGCCGAGAGGAGTGTTCCATTGCATTTGGAGCACTCATTTTAGTTAGGAACATTTTTCGATTCACTCGAAAAGGTTTCCTTTTGGCCAAGATACGACAATTTCAGTCAGATCTAAAGGTATAAGGCTTGAATATGCCCTTTTAAAATTTTTACAGAGATAATATTTTTGTTTTTTGTTTTTTTTTTATTTCCATGTTGCTATTCTCTCTAGTTTGTCTATTCTCTTTTCCTTGCACTCTTTGCAATATCGGAAAATCATAAATAGAGCACAAAATTTTTTCTTGTTTTTGTATGCTCTTTTTCATGCACTTTGTGCAATCTTGGTAAATCATAAACAAAGAGAAAACTTTCAATTTCCGAGTAAGCTAACCGAGATATAACCCCTTTGTTGTTGTCGAGAAGCAATTTTTTTTGTTTGTGTGAACACATGAAAATAAGGTTTGTTTTAGCACGCACTTCAAGGCTGACAACGATAACACCCCGTATCCTCCTTCTTGGTATTATGATGTGTTTTTCACTAGCTCATTTCTCCTTATTAATATTATAATGTGTTTTGCACTAGCTCACTTGCTTGAAATTGCTTTATTAAGTAAGAGGTATTGAGCTCAAGTCTCTTTTTTGTTAGCTTTTTGGAAAAGTACATGCATCTATTGTAAAGTGCATTTCACTTAATTTATAAAAGTGAATCAGTATAAGTAGCTTTAATATTCATTTTAGTTACTCTTTTTTTGCATGCAACTTTAATTTACAAAGTAACTTCATTGTAGAAGTGATTCTCACTTATTCTATAAAAGTGGGTCACTTCATAAGTAACTTATTTAAAAGTGGACTTATAGGAAAAGTTATATAAGGAGGAGTATCACCATGTAGACCAACTTCTACTTTTCGTGTGGCTCTTTGATTATCATTTATGCCTTTTTTTTTAAAGGGCATAACTTTCACATCCAAAATCCATTTTCAGTGCCATTTTTTTTAAACAACCTATTTTTTTTAGAGCTTTCCATCTAGACCATCAATTTTATATTTTAGACCCATATTCTTTACATATTTTAATATGGATTCTCCCAATGATATTTTGCTTACCAGTACCAACTACTTCTCATATAAATTTCATGCAGATGATGTACTAAGAAGTAAAGGATTGTACCAGATTACCCAGGGAAAAGAAAAAGAACTCATTGATGATGAAAATGAAGTCAAATGGGATAATAAGAATGAAAAAGCATGTAAACTGATCGAAATGTCCATCTCTCCCGATTTAAGTTTTCACCTTCAAGGAGTTAATGCCTTCGATGAAGCTTGGAAAAAGCTTCAAGTTGTGTTTGGTAAACACGACATTATTCAATCCTACTAGTTAGAAAATCAATTAATGAATTTAAGTCCCAATGAATTTTCTTGCATTGAAGATTATTTATCTAAGTTCAAAACACTTAGACTTTTATGTATAGACTGCAAAATAGATCTAAAGGAAGACAGATGCATATATGGTATTCTTTCTAAGCTTGGAAGTGCATATTCTATCTTTGTATCTACCTTTTATGCCACCAGGGAAGCTCTAGGGAGTGCTTATAAAGAACCCTCTCTTGAGTCTTTTTGTGATGATCTGATTCACAAGCAAGATAATCTTGTATAACTTGGATTGATCAACACTATAATTACATCCAACAAAACCTTAGTGGCCCAATAGAAAGATAAATCCAAGAATCAACATCCTCACCACAACAACAAGCAAAAAACGGGTCCCAAACCCTCTCAACCAACTTCTAGTCCTAATAGTGACAAAGGAGAAAAATCCAAAAGTAAGAAGAGTGACAAACATTGCAACTTTTGTAGGAAATATGGTTGTGTGGAGTCTAAATTGTTTAAAAATATGGAAGCTTTAGAAGAAGAAATGAAGAATCACAACATCAATATTGATTCTTCTTCTTCTTCTTCTCATGGGCATACACTTGTTGCTTCTATTTTCTCCTTCAATGCAACTTCTACTTCTTCTTCTAATGAGTGGCTTATTTATTCTGGAACATATTATCATATGGCTAAGGACAAAACCCTTTTTTTTTGCTCTTAATGAATGTAACAACAAGTAAATATTTGTTTGTGATGATAGATCTCTTAATGTTGTAGGGTCTAGAATAGTTTAGGTAGAAAATGGTCATTTCAATGATCTATTATGTGTTCCAAGTATTTCCTGCAACCTTCTATTAGTGTATCGAATCACTCATTCAAGTGAAGGTAAAACCACAGAGTTTTCACATCACCAAGTTATAATCAAGCATTTAAAAGATCCTAATCATGTCGTGTAAACTAGAATTGTTGATGATATTACCAGGTTGTACAAGTTTCAAAACTTTGGGTCATCATCTTTTCCATCAATTTTTGTTGCTCATAGTGATGACTTGAGCAAACTTTGGCATTAGTGGTTTGGTCATCTAAACTATCGCTCATTGTAGAAACTATGTAATCAATATATGGTGACTGGTCTTCCTCTGATTTCTTGCATAGATGTTGTTTGCGTTGGTTGTGTTCTCAACAAACATCATCAGGACAATTTTGAAAAACATGCCTCTTAGCATGTCTCAATCCCTTTGCACCTTTTTCACAGTGATTTATGTGGTCCACTTTATTTTTCTTATTTATCTAGGTGCAAGTATTCCTTAACTTTCATTGATGACTTCTCTAGACGCACTTGGGTTTACTTCTTAAAACTTAAGAGTGAATTTTTTGATAATTTTTTGGCCTACAAGGCCCTTGTAGAAAAGCAATTTGGACATCAACTTCAAATATTAAGAATAGATAATAGAGATGAATATGTGAACAATAAATTTATGAGTTACTGCACTGCATAGGGAGCTTAGATGCAACATATTGTTCCATATACACCACAAAAAATGGTGTTTTCGAGAGAAAGAATCATACATTAAAAGTAATGGTTAATTGTATGATACAATCTAAGGGATTAAGTCTTCATTATTGGGTGAAAGCCATCAGTTGTGCAAATTACATTGTAAATCACACTCCCACAAAGGATTTTAAAAATATAACAACAGAAGAAGCATGGAACAAAATTAATCCAGATGTAAGCCACTTCTGTATATTTGGTAGTGTAGCATGGGCTCACATTCTTGATGAGAAAAGGAAAGATTTATAGCCTAAAAGTGAGAAGTACATTTTTGTTGGATATTTTGAAGATGTCAAAGGATATCGCCTTCTTCAACCTCATTCCAATGAAATTATTATTAGAAAAGATGTTAAATTTGATGAAAATCTCTTGGTATGCGAGCATAATTCAACGTTTGTGCCATCTTTGTCTTGTGATACATCTTTGACGTTTGTGCCATATTTTGTTACTATTTTATTTTCTTCTTCTTCATATGATGATAGTGAGGATGAAAATACACCTCCACCTACTCACCTTTGTCCAGATGAGTCCATTGAACATGAGCCTGCACTGACACCACTACTTCTCAAATGGGTATGTTCAACACGAGAAGTGGTTAGTGATCTTTTCGGTGATCCTTCATATCAACATTAGACATGTTCATAGTTAAGGCGAGCCTCTTCTCTTTTGGCTCAAGTTTCAAAGACTCGTGATCTAGGCACATTTGTAGAAGCTTCAAGTCATCCAGATTGGGACACAACAATGAATGAAGAGTATAACTCTTTAATGGTGAATGATACTTGGTGTCGTGTACCTCTTCTGAAAGGAAGAAAACTTTTCAGATGTAAATGGGTGTACATAACTAATTATGTATAAGATGGAAGTGTTGAAAGGAAAAAGGCTCAATTAGTTTCCAAAGGGTTGTCTCAAGTGGAAGGAATTACCTATTATGAAACCTTTTTGCCTATATAAAAATGAATTCCATCCGCCTTGTTCTAGCCCTTGTTGCCTCACATAAATGGGAGGTCCATCAAATGAATGTTAAATCCACATTCTTCATGGGGATTTGCAAGAAGAAATATACATGGAACAACCTATCGAATATGTCTATAATGATTCTAACCTTGTTTGTCATCTTAAGATATCACTTTTTGGTCTCAAGAAAGCTCCTCGATCTTGGTATGCCAAAATGGACAACTTTCTTCTTGACACTAGATTTTCTAGATGTCATTTTGACCCTAATGTCTATACCAAGAAAGTAGGAAGCCATCTCATAATACTTGTTCTTTATGTTGATGACTTTATCCTCACTAGTAGTGACCCTAAAACTTTAACCCATGTGAAATCCATCCTTAAAAAAATCAAAATAACATACTTAAGCTATTTGCATTATTTCCTTGGCCTCCAAGTTTTGCAAACCAAGGAAGGAATTTTTCTTTCCTAGTCTAAGTATGCTTGTGACCTTCTTGACCTCTTTCACATGGATGATTCTAGATGATCCAGATTTATGAGCGGAATGAAATGAAACCACAAATTTATGGTATTAAAACAGAGATACGATGAACAATAATAGAGATACAATAAAACTTGGATTATATTAAATAAGAAATATGATGAAAACTATAAAATGCAGATTGAAAACAAGCTTGCTAGAATGGTGGCATCTTATCTTTGAGAAGAGATGTGACAGATACACTCATTCGCAAGAAGATGAGTAAAATGAGGCTATGAAGAAAATTTTACAATAAAAATGAATGAAATAACCCTAGACATCCAAAAACCTAACCCTAGGAGATGAAGTGCCAAAATTCATGTGGGCCCTATTGGGATAAGTTAGTACATCAACTTCTCGGGGTTGTAACTTTTGCATACGATCTCTATTTAGAGCGCATGATAGCTTGTTGGAAAGGTATTGATGAGGAGATTCATTTAAGGGGACCAATCAAAGCCTTTGGCCATCATTAAGGAGCTTGAACGTGAAAAAACATCATTTAGGCCCTCAAAATGGCCCCGAAAATTCAGGAACCGAAAAACTGATAAAAATAGTAAGTTGCCAAAACATTGTTTTGAGTCAGTTGGACAAGGAGGGTGGCCACCAAGATCCTCCTGGATCAATCCTCCCCCATTATAAATAAATGGTCTCCATTGTGTTGAGTCTCCCCATTAGATGAGGACATTTCTACTGAATTTGGCCTCGAGTGAGCCACTTGCCTTGGTGGAGGAGCTTCCTTGAGAAGTAGAGAGGCCAATGCCATGTATGCATAGGTAGGGAATTTTAGGGCTATAACAGATAGAAATAAATTTTCACTTTCCTCTTTGATGGGGAAACCTCCAGCAGAGCAACGCTCTATTACAATAATTCTCAAGACAATGATTTCTCATGCCTCCTACTCTTATTTATATTAATTCTATCTTCTAAAGAACATTCTAGCGGAAGAAATTTCTAGAAGTGGAAGCTTCTATTTGGCCTTATTACATTGAATTGTTCACATTTATTAAATTGGCCTTATTAACTAATGTCGACCTTTATTACATGGAAAATATATTATTCTACCTACATGATGGGTTAGGGAGGCTAGGTCCCTAACAAAGTAAGACCCTAGACCTAATATTACATCGGATCTTGGTCTTGAGCTCAAGTAAGATTTTGGTTTTGAGCTCTGCTTAAGTAGGTAAGGTCATGGTGCAAAGCTCAGGTAAGGTCTTTCCTTGAGATCATGTAACAAGTTCCTTGTTTTAAGATTGGGTATGGTCCTAGTCCTGAGCTCATGTACCGAGTTCCTTGTTTTGAGCTTAGGTAAGGTCCTAGTCCTAGATATGCTCAGGTAAGTAAGGCCCTAGTCTTAAGCTCTATAGCTAATGAATGAATTTTTTTTACAAAGAAAATAAAATCATTATTGTAGAAGGAAAATACATTAAACATTAAATGGAATATACAAGTCGTAAACCAATATAAACAAAATATCACAAAGAACGGAGAATATAAATGGTAAACACGGTGTCACTGATGTATGAATGTTACCAATAATTGCTAATAATATATTAATGTCATGGTCAATGATACAAGTATGTCAATGTTATGACCAATCATACAACTCAATAATTTCCCTAGTAAACAAAGGTGATGATATAATTGGTTTTATGCTTGTGATGATCATAAATATTCATAATAAAAGGATTCTATAGAGGATCAAGATGTAGAGGTCTGTCACGTGCATCCCAAACATGTATTTTCTTAAATATAAATACATAGTAGTTAGAAATGTAGTAAATATATAATTATTTTGAAAATTGCACTATACATTGCACTATTTTATAAACATATCTCTCATGTATACCTGCTACATCACACCCATTTAATCTCATAACTCCACCATTTTTTGAACCTTCCCTCTACATCCATATTTTTTCCTCCTCACTTGATTAAGATAATTTCATCATGCAGACTAAGAATTTCATGATTTTACTTTATAAAATTCACAACTAATTGGAACTAACTGTTTTATGCATGACATTGACTAAATTGATTCTATGGTGGCAAACTCTGTGTAATTTTGTATTCTCCTACTTTTAAAAGTTAAAAAAATGTAGTATTAATAAAAATGATAAATTAGTGTTCATGAACATGGGAAGTTCTAATATTTCAAAATTAATTCAATCTCAAGATGATGAACATAGTTGTAAAAAGAATGAAATTGACTTCAACATGGTGTGTTTAAGTTATAATGTGTGTGTAGTACTTAAGAGTGCTTTAGGAATTAAAACTAATTTCAATGATAAAAAGACAAATCCCATAAAAACATTTGGAATGATCAAATGCATTTAATAGAAATGGGAAGAAGGATCGCATAATCCCACTAAGGAAAATGTCTTCCTTGGAAGTGTGTGGATGGTTTTCTCACCTCAACTACCCAAACACCCTTTCTCGAGCTAATTAAACACAATTCTAATGCTTGGTTTGGACCACTTTGGCTTGTGTTCATGAATGGCTCCAAGATACAAGTTTCAACTCATGATAAAACACAAGCCAATTCATAGATCAATGACTCACTAGTGTTTTTCAAATCATCTCTATGGGGTATTATCTCTAAGGGCACCAATTTCATATGAGTTTCACTCCCCCAAGGTGTTCTTCCTAAAAATTTCTAAAACTGGAGTTTTTCTCAATGAGAGACAATGCAAAAAATCTATTCAAAGGTTAAGTTATGAAATAGTTAACCTAGAAGTGTGTGGAAAACATGATCACATTGGGATTTCCCAAACACAATTTGACAAAAAACATTTATGATGCTTGATTTTTTTCCCCGGGACCACTTTGGTATGTGTCCATGAATGGATCTAAGCTATAAGGCCTTAGATCAATGAGTCATTGGTTTCGTTGGAGTTTTCTCCACAAACTAGTGCTGAGGGTTCCATTCTCTAATGTGTTCACTACCCCCAAGGTGTTTTTTCTAACGATTTCTTAAACTAGGGTTTCACCTAGTGAGAGAAAATGCAAAAGTTGCATTCAATGGTCAAATTTGAAAATCACTACCTAGGAATCATGTGGATAGTGTACTCAACTTGGCTTGTCCAAACACAATTCATATAGTCGATGAAACACAATTATAATGCTTAGCTTGTTTTTTTTTTAATTATTAGTTCAAGCGCATAACTCTACCTTGTCTACTTGAATGACTATGGGTCATGAGTTGGAAATATTGATAAAATGCAAATTGGGCCTTGGATCAACAAGTTGTTTTTTCCGTTGGAATCATATCCATGAAGTATCACTAACGATAACTTTCACTTATGAGTTTCACTACCCCCAAGGTGTTTGTTTCTAACAATTTATGAAACTAGGGTTTTACCCATTAAGAGGTAATGAAAATTTTGCATTCAAAGGTAAAATTTGGAAATTGATACCCCTGAAGCATGTTAACAACATGCTCACCTCAAAATTTCCCAAACACACTTTCCAAATCCAATAAAACACAATTTTGATGCCCAGTTAGATGTTTTTCCCCGGGAKTACTATATGTTATGTCCATGAATAGCTCTAGGCCGCAAGTTGCAACTTGTGATAAAATGCAAAACAAGCATCATATTGACATAATTTTGATTTTTTTGGACTTGTATTTAGAGAGTAGTGCTTGAGGAATCACTTCCCAAGGGGTTTCACTACCCCCAAGGTGTTTTTTCTAGCAATTATTGAAACTAGGCCTTTGACCTAGTTAGAGGCAATGCAAAAATTACATTCAAAGGTCAATTTTAGAAATCATTGCCCCAAAAGTGTGTGGACAATGTGCTCACCCCCAACTTTTCTAAAGACAATTTCCAAAGTTGTTGGATTGCAATTATAATACTAAATTTGGTCCCCCCTCTAGACCACTCTAGCTTGTCCCCTTAATAGCTTTGGGTTACAAGATACAAGTATAAAACACAAATAAGATCTCAGATCAATCAATCGTCAGTTTTGTTAGACTAATCTCCACAATGTAATGCTATGAAATCCATTCCTACACAAATATCACGACCCATAAAAAAATTTTCAAATGATTTATGAAACTAAGGATTTGCCTAACTAAACTAGGCTTAAACTTAATGCAAAAATAACATTCAAAATATATATTTAATAAATTCATACACTGTAGAAAGCTATGAACCCATATATTTAGGATTATTACCATAAACATATGATTGAATGTCTACATATTTATAGAGTAAAAACGCACCAACAAAACAAAAGATACCTATAAGTTAGACTCATAGATAATTTGCTAGAATAATTAAATTCGATAATGGAGGAAACTATAATTAAGACCTCTAACTTGCAACTCGTTATGATATTCATAGGGTTTTGACATTAAAAAAAGGAAGAAGGTATGTTTATTATACAATTTGTGCTTTGACTAAATGCAATAGTTTATTTCTTAAACCATGTATCTTCTACTACACACCTACCAAGTAAAAGAAATATAATTTTTTGGAGTGATTGATGTAAATAATCTATATTGATAGGAGCTAATGCACACCTACTAAGTAAAAGAAATAGAAATTCTTTTGGGTGATTGATGTAAAGAATCTATATTGATAGGAGGAGGTGTCTATATTAAATATTAAGGTTTTATTATAACGAGATATTTAAACCTATGATAAATCCCATTTTTTATATCAATGAACATATACAAATTTAAATAATGATATATGATTGGTGGTGACAAAATTGCACATCAACATACATACATGGACATTATAACATCAATGTGACAATGTGACCAATATTAACATATAATATTGACATTCTAACTAACTTATCCATGTGACCAACATTAATATATAAAATTAATATATAATATTGACATTATAACCTATCCATATATAAAAAATAAAAAAGCATCGCACAAGCGACATATGAACTAACATAAAAACCGCGACATATGAACTAACATAAAAACCTATAACTTAGAAAAAACCGAAAATTAAATTTATCCTTAAATATACCTTAACGATGTGACCTAGATTTTTTTCCTCAGCTTAAAGGAATCCAATCTATATTAAAAAATTGTGTATATCCAATGTACCTTATTTCCCAGGTAGTATCCATAGTTGTAAGATATTATTTCCCTCGTTAGTAGCCACATGTTTGAAAATATTGAGATTCCTTAAAAGTTCAATTTTTATTTGTTTTTTAATGTTATGCTTCTTATAATTCTTAGGTCCAACTTTGCTTCCTCGACAAAGGCATTCCACACGCTTATAATAACTTGT
>JASDQU010101792.1:119420-140485 GCA_032191745.1 Picea mariana | reverse complement strand
TATTCCAAAAGGAAGAAAACTTAATAGATGTAAATGGGTATATAGAACTAAGTATGCATCATATGGAAGTGTTGAAAGACACAAGGCCCAATTAGTTTCCAAAGGGTTCTCTCAAGTTGAATGCATTGCCTATAATGAAACCTTTACCCCTATATCCAAAATGAATTCCATCCACCTTGTTTTATCCCTTGTAGCCTCACATAAATGGGAGCTCCATGAGATGTATTTTGAATCCTCCTTCTTGCATGGGATTTGCAAGAAGAAATATTCATGGACCAACCTCATGGCTATGTCGAGAATGACTCCATCCTTGTTTGTTTCCTTCAGAAATATATTTATGAACTTAAGAAACCTCCTTGATATTGGTATGCCAACATGGAAAAATTTCTTCTTGATATCAACTTTTCTAGATGTCATTCTAACCTCAGTGTTTATACCAAGAAACTAGGAAGCCACCTCATAATCCTTGTTCTTTATGTTTATGACCTTATCCTCATTGATAGTGAACCAAACCTTTTAACCCATGTGAAATCCATCCTTAAAAAGAAGTTTGAAATGATAGACTTAGGCTTTCTGAATCATTTTCTTGGCCTCCAAGTATTTCAAACCAAGGAAGAATTTTTTCTTTCCCGGTATAAGTATGCTTGTGACCTTCTTTGTCACTTTCACATGGATGACTCAAAACTAGCCCCTTCTCCATTCTAATCTAGATTCAAACTTGCTACCACATGTGCTTCTCCTGAAGTTTATGCCACCTTGTACCATCGGTTAGTTGATAGCCTCTTATATTTGACTCATACCCATCCTGGTTTTTCCATTGTTGTTGGTCTTGTTCCTTGGTATATGAAAACACCCCACGAAATCCATTGGAAAGCAGCTAAAAGGATACTTTAATATGTCTAAGGTACAATTTCCTTTGGGATACATTACACTTCAAGGGGGACTCCTTTATTGGTTTGTTTCACTGATTCAGATTGGGTCGATGACCATGATGATCGAAATTCTACTCCGGGTTATTTTTTCATATTTTGTTAAGGACATGTCACTTAGGCCTGTAAGAAACAACAAGTTATTTCTCTTTCTTCAGTGAAATTAGATTACCGAGCAGTGGTTAGTGAAATTCAAGAAGCTTTGTGGATTTGAAATATCCTTTCAGAGTTTGGATTCCAGCAAAAACATCTGAAAACCCTTTGTTGCAACAATCAGAGTGTCATAAAGATTGCCAAAGACCCAATTCAACATAAGTGCGACAAACACATCGAGCTACACATAGAGTGAATTTTTCCAAACTTCGATCTATGTTTGGAGTTCAAGAAGTTGTCATTAAGGGGGGATATGATCTAATTCATCCTTCCTTAATGACAACTTCTTGAACTCCAAACATAGATCGAAGTTTGGAAAAANAGGGGGGATATGATCTAATTCATCCTTCCTTATCCTATTGTGTCACCTTTGTAAATCCTTGAATACTATCCCAAGTTGTTCTTAAGGGGGGATGTTAGGATATTTATACACTTAGGAGTTAGTTATGATCAACATGGTTTAATGTATCATTACGTAAAAGTGTGTTTCTTAGTGTGTTTCTTAGTGTGTTTCTTTAGTATGCATTTGTAGTTGCGTAATCCAATGGTCACAATATGTTCCTGACATAGAGTGATCAGACAGCTCATATTATCCTTGATATTAATGGCTATATTGATCTGTGGCTTAACACCTGGTCCATGATCTCTATTTAAATAACTTGGTGGGTCATTTTTTAATGATCAATTGTGAGAAACTCTCTTGTAACTCTCTTGTAATTTTTTTCTTTTGCATTAATAAATTTATCTAAGTGGCCACATTGGTTGGGGACGTGGATGTTTCCCCATAGGGGTTTTACCATGTACAAAAATCGATATGTTGATGTTTGATCCGGTTGTGTGAATGGTTACTAAAGGTGATTGTCCTCTGTTGGAATACTTGTGTTGTTAAAGATGCTTGAGAAACAAAATCCTCTTCATTGGTGGTGGATTGTTTGTTGGATTTTCCCTCTATTTCTTTAAAATATGATTTCCATAAAGTATTTTTTTTTAACATTTGTTAAATAAGAGGTGGATGTGGAATATCCATATTTAATTTAGAATGATAATGTTTCTTACAAATCTTTACATTCTTTGTTTTGAACTTCAAGAGGAACGAGTCAATTGATTTTAATCATTTTGTAGGCTACGAAATAAACTCTTTAACTGCATCAACATTCCACACGTCAAGCTTAGTGATTTCATGTGTCTCCTTTTGTTGATTAACATATTTAAGGTAAGTTGGTAATGGAATTGTTTGACCCAGAAACTAAACATCAGGAATATCATAGTATTCAATGATATCTGAAGTTGAATCCCAGAGATCATAACAATCTTGAGTAGTTTCACTGATTAAAACTTGTGAAACATCACAATTGCTAAACCATGCCTCTAATAAAGCTTGAAATTGAATATTTTCTTCATCATACATTCTTGAAACACTTTTAGGCACACTTTTATTCTTTGCTTCCCACATTTTAATTTTATCAAAATATTCTTGAGCATTCTTTTGCTCCTTTGATTGCAGTTTAACTCTATCAGTAAACTTAAGCAACTCATCATGTTTCTTAATTTCATTTAACTTACCATAAAATGAATCCTCAATATTAGCAAGTTTGGTGTTAATAACAATAGCATCTACTTTAAGGAATTCTACATTACCATATTTCCCCTTTAATTCCTCAATTAGGGCCTCCAAGGAATTAATTTGTTATTGATATTTGGAAAAACTTCCCTTTTATTATTCCTGAAGAACAATTGATTGCTTGGCACATTCTTCTTTGATAAAATCTACTTCAGTTTTGTGGATATCATTAACTGTCCCAACAAATTATTTATTTTCTTCAATGAGATGACTTATTTGATGCTAATTCTCTTCAACCAAAAAATATTCCTAAGTTTTCAACTTTTCATGTATCTCTACAACTTGTTTCTTCTCTTTTCTTAACTTTGTAGTGAGATTTCCAACTGACCATTTATTGGCATCAACAAATTCTCCTAAAACATCAATTGTTTCCTCAGTAAATTCTTCATCATTTAAATGTGATTTATTCCAAATCAACACTTGTTCCTATGGATCTTCTTCAGAAGGCCTATTTTCCTCTTTTTTTCTTTCTTTTTTACAATGGATTTCTTTGTGTTGCTAAAATTATAATTACTTAAAGGAACCAAAAAATTCTTCCATTGGTTCAAAACTATCCAAATCTAATGATGTAGACATTGACTTGTCGAGAAGAGTAGTGATTGTTATAGTATCAATTGTTGAAAAAATTGTGATAGTTGTTGAAATTGTATGCCGAACACTTTGATCGGGATCATTTTCTTTGTTTACTTCAATAGGATTTGAAGGATTTTATAATCCTATGTTTTCCTTAATAACATCATATGGATCTTCTCTTCTCTTGTTCTTATCATTTTTTTCTAATCCTTCTTTACTTTGTGGTTGACTATTAATGACTTTATAATCAATCTGCATATTTTGAGGAGGATTGTCCTTGTTTTGTTATGATTATAATTGAACACTCTCAAATGGGTCATCTCTTCCCTGTGTATTGCCTTTCATTTCACTCTTCTCCTTTAGAAAATCAATTTTTCTTTCAAGCTAGAAGGCTAAGAATTCAGATACTTTTAGACTGCCTTTAATCTCTTCAATCCTTTTGATCACTTCTTGATAACTTTGAGGTCTTTGAAAAATAATATCAAGTGGGGAATCTTAATGAACATACACTTTAACATTCTTTATCGTATTGTAGTGTTTTTTAACAAGACCTGTTGGGTCATGCCTTTTGAAGTTTCCACAAGCTAGCCAATGTTCCCAAGTTTCTTTGATTCCTTCAATGCATTCTTTCCATTTAATAAAAAATAAATTTCTATTGAAATAGGAAAAGAAGTCCATTGTTTCTTTTGATTTTTTTTATAAATAAAAAGCAATACGCATAACCGTTGTTTGATATATTATTTCTCCAAGTACAATTCTATCTGGTACATATCTTGGTAAAATATGAGGATCTCCTTCACATCCATATATCCTAATATAAGAAAATTATTCATCTAAAAACCAGTCTCCTATTTTTTTGATTGCATTCATAGCTTATTGTGTAACCTAGGAGTTGTTTGTTTTCTTAATAGAATATACAAAGGGATCATGAAATTGTCACAAATTTCTTAAAAGTAATTCTTGCAATTGATATCCCATAATTTTGAACAGTAAATATGTATTAGATCACAAAGTGCATCTATTAGATAACTAGACATGAAAAACCTGGAAAAACCATGGTTGTGCTTCTTGTGATTTCTTGACTTCTTGTTGAATATTAGTTGAAATTATATGTGCCCAATTGAATATTTTTCCTTTCTACACCTAAAAGTTGCAAAGCATAAAGGTTGCTAGCATTTGGGGTTTCTTGAGATGTTGAATGGAGTATATTTTGTCGAAACTAACTTCAAATGAAGGAGGATTGTACCACCATTCTCTAATTAAATTTCACATCTAAATGTCTTCCCTATTTACTTCTTTGGCTTCAAATTCTTCTAAAAAAATCATTCAAAATAACTTCCTATTTTTTTATCTTGTACATGTTAAAAACATCTTCAAGCATAAAATACCTAATGACTTGATGAGAATAATTAACAATTGTACAAGTTTTAATATCACTATGAGAAATTATCCACTATACCATGTCATAGTAGGATAGAATGGCTACTCTGGCAACTATTCTATGCAGGTTGGACCTTTTGATGTCCTCAAAATCATCAACATCTTCTTCATACACATCCCTGAGATCGCCCTCTTCAAGGAAATTGTAAATCTCGCTCCACTCGATACAATTTTGTTGAATAAATTATTGTCATTGATGTCAAAGGTAAGTATTCAAATATAAATATTCAAAGGAAAGGTGATTTTAAGAAATACAAAGTGGAAGTGGATTATAAATGAAGTTACATGAATGTGGATTAGAAATGAAGTTACGTGAAAGTGGATTAAACATGAAGTTATGTGAAAGTGGATTAAAAAGTAAAAGTGAATTAAAAGTTGAAAGTGGAATAAAAGTGCACATGGTTTTAAAACCCATGGTGGTATTTTTCCCATGGTATGTTGAAAAGTGAATTAAAAAAAAAAAAAAAAAATTTATTTATTTAATGAAGGTTGTGTCTTTTCAAATGTACATGACTTGTCATGTAGAGTTAATGGTTAAGTATAAAAGGAGAAGAGGATTGCGAGAAATGGTGTGTGGGTGAAGAGAGAAAATGTAATATTTACATATGAGAATACAATATGAGAAACGATTGAATATTATTTAAAAACGAGAAAGTGAGGAAGTATGTGATGATCCAACTAATAGATCTTGTGAAAGAAAAATGAGTAAGCACCAAGTAGATTTGATGAAAGAAGAACGAGTTTGTGTCAATTTGATCTAGATAAAGCATAAGTAGCGAGCACTGAGCAAATTTGGTGCAAAGCAGGAGTAACGAGCACATAGCATATTTGGTGAAGACATAAGCAACAAGCAGACAAGTGAAGGAAATGCATATAAAGAACTTGTAAACGTGTAAGTAGGTTGGTGCCTACAAAACAAATAGTTGTGGGGATTGGTGTCTCCAATAGGTCAATTCCTACAAACAATAGAGGGGATCATTGCCTCTAGTAGGTTAGTGCCTACAAACATTTGTAACATTAGGTTGGTGCCTACAAATTTATAAAAAATAAGTTTTTGTGGTTTTCTCCTGAAAGGGTCTCCACGTAAAATATTGTGTCTTCTAGCTATTAAATTTATGTGATTGCTTCATTATGGTTTATGGAAGTTGACAAAAGAAGAAGATGTCCTTATAATGATTCACCCCCACCCCCCCTCTCAATATAATTGTGTGTTCAATAATTGGTATCAGAGTGGGTTCCTTCAGAAACAGTCTAACCACTGGAAGGTAGATATTAGGAGCACACATGGTTGGTCAGGAAGGTTTCTCTACAAAATGGGTTATGTTGTTTGATGGAACAAACTATGTCTTCCAGACTATAAGGATGTGAACATATCTAATAGCCCTTGATTTTAATATTTGGAAATCGGTTGTGGTTGGTCATACAGCCCCAACAACTCCACGAACAGATATGGTTGGGAAAAAGGATAGTGAAAATGATGCAAAAGACATGAATGCCATCTTGTGCGATCTATCAGAATCAAAGTTTGTCAAAGTAATGCATTGAAAATTAGCGAAAGAAATTTGGGACGAACTTCAAAACATCCATGAAGGAGATGGTGCGGCCAAGAAGGCTAAGCTCCAAACTCATAGAAGATATTTTGATATTTTGAAGATGAAAGACGAAGAAAATGTTGTAGCCATTTTCCTCCGTGTGGACGAATTTTTCAACACTATTAGAGGACTTGGTGAAACAATTGCATAACCAATGATTGTGCAAAAGGTGTTGAGGTCACTCCCCTTAGAATTTGATGCCAAAATTTATGCCATTGAGGAAATAAAGGATCTTGATAAATTAACAATGGATGAATTGCATGGGATCCTCACTGCATATCAAAATGAGTACTAAAAAGTAAAACCCATCAAATAAAGAAGCAACATTCAAATCCTCAAAGAAGATGAAGAACAAAGAATACAAATCAAGTGATTGTTTCAACTATGAATCAGATGTAGAGGAAGCAAATTTTATCAGAAAACTCAAAAATGGATCTGGAAAATACAAAGGTAATTTTCTATTTAAATGCTTTAATTGTGGAAAAGTAGGACATTTTGCTTCTAAGTGTCCATATGCGAAAAATGAAAGTAGTGATAATGAAGAAGACTATAACATAAAGACAAAACATCATCAACACAAAAATAGCCACAAATAGGACAAGCATGAAAAGAAGAAGAACTCTTATAAGAAAAAGAAATGCCTATACTCAAAAGGGGTCAGTGACTCATCTAAAGAAAGTAGTGAAAGCAGTTTCAGTAGAGATAGAGAAGAAAATCTCTTTATGGAAATAGAAATAAAGATTGATGAAGAAAAATAAACAATGGAATCAGAAGAAGAGGAAAATGTTCAAACAGATGGAGAAGTGGATCTTGAAGAAGAACTCATGTGTTCATTTAGCAAAATAAAGAAGCTAAGAAAAAAGAATTTGAAACAAAAAGAGAAGCTACAAAAATATATAGAAGAGGATCATGATTCAAAATCCAAAATGTCACAAATCCTTGAAGAATCAGAAAATATTATCATAAGCCTAAAAGTTCAATTAGAAGAGATAACAAGGATAGAAGAAGTGGTGAGAATTCAGTTGAAAGAAAAGGAAGAAAATTGCAAGAAGCTAGAAGTTGAACTTGTTTCCTTAAGAAAGGTTTTGGAAAATTCAACTACTCAGTTGAAAAGAAGCTTGAAGTTCGAAAAGAGTGCCAAAACCTTAGATCATATCATCAATTGTCAAAGGTCACCAATTATTAAAACGAGACTTGGTTATGATAAGAGTCAGATGACCGCCAAAGAGGATCCAAAATTTGCAAGGTCATCAAAGAAAGTAAATGAAGAAAAATCTAAAAGTTGTGTTGATGTACTAAAAATTTCCATTAGTGATGAAGACAACAAGAAGAAAGAAAATAATGTTCCACATAAAGTTGGCATTTCTCCTAAGGACAACAAGAAGAAAGAAAATAATGTTCCACATAAAGTTGGCATTTCTCCTAAGGACAACAAGGATAGATTCAAAAGATCTTTCCCACCAAGGCGACCTCACATGATCTAGTACCAAAATTATTTCTTTGGCTATTACTTTTGTTGTAATCATTTGGTCATAAATCAATAGATTGTAGAACACATACAAGAAATAACCATGTATGGAAAAAACACACAAATGCTTATGGATTCTCAAACAATAACTATAATTCATTTTCCCATTTATTTGATTACAATGTTATATGTTATAAATGCAAAAACTATGAGCATAAAAAACGTTTTTGTAAAAGTGACCTTATGGAAACTCCTAGACAAAACAAGGATGTGTATACCCTTTTCAAACAAAAGAAAGAACTCATAGTAGTTTGGAAAAGGAAGTAGAAACAAGAGATGTAGAAGAAGGAGGAATCCATGCTTGTGCAAATTTCCCTTCATGCTCAAAACAAGGGAAACCAATGGTACATTGACAGTGGATTCTCAAGCCACATTACATGTGACAACATCAATTTTCTCACTTTGAAATAAGTTAATGGAGGCAGTGTGACATTTGGAAGTGATGCTACCAAAAGGATAGCTAGAAAAAGTACTCTAACTCTCAATAATGGAAATACTAAAACATAAAATGTCTTGTATGTTGATGATATGAAACACAATATTCTCAGTGTTAGTCAAATGTGTGACCAAGGACACAATCTCACATTTAATTCTCAAGGCTGCGGAATAAGAAAGGAAGGCTCAGGAATATTAATGGAAAGTGCATATAAAACATCAAATAATGTATATATCCTCAATGAGATCTAGGGAGAAAATTGTTATATGGGACAAACAAATGAAATCTGGTTGTGGCCTAGAAGAATGGGTCATATGAACTTTGATAATCTGGTAAAAATCAGCATTAAACAAGCAGTAAGAGACTTGCCAAAGATTGTTAAACCTTCAAACACTCTCTTCAAGCTCTGTCAGCATGGAAAATATACAATAACAAGCTTTAAATCCAAGGATTACTCAACAACAAATCCATTGGAACTTGTTCATAAAGATCTTTGTGGGCCTACAAGAACACAAAGTCTATAAGGAAAAAACAATTCATTTTGCTCATTGATGATTATTCTAGAATGACTTGGGTTACGTTCCTTATTTGAAAATCAAGTGTTTGATATCAGAAAAAGGAGATGATTTTATCTCAAATGACTTGAATAATTTTGTGAGACTCATGAAATAAAAAGAAATTTCTCATCCATAAGAACTCCACAACATAATGGAGTGGTAGAAAGAAAAAAATTGAACTGTACAATAGATGGCAAGAACAATGTTGAATGAAGCCAAGTTATCAGATAGGTTTTGAAGAGAAACAGTCGGCACCGCATTTTACATTCTGAATAGAGGGAATATTAGAGTCAACTACAACAAAACACCTTATGAATTATGGAAAGGTATACCAACAACACTTAAATACTTCAAAGTTTTCGGAAGCAACTGCTACATAAAGAAATATGATGATGATTCAGGAAAATTTGATTCCAGATATGATGAAGGTATATTTCTTGGTTATTCATCAAGAATCAAATATTATAGATGTTACAATAAAACATTACACAAAATCGTAGAGAGTGCCAATATAAAAGTTGATGTAGCAAGGCACCAGAAGGTGAAAACACAAGTAAATGTTCAAGAAAATGAGCCAGGATACAAAGAAGAAAAAGAAGAAGGAGAACAAAATGAATAAGGAGAAACATAATGCCAAGATACAAAGACACCATCTATATTTGTCTGAAAGAATAATTCAGAAAATATGATTCTTGGTGATAAATATACGAGAGTTCAAACTAGAAGAAGACTAGCTAATGCACAAGAATATGAAAATTTCTCCTTGCTATCTAAAATAGAGCCTAATAATTTTATAGAATCCCGCAAACACAAGCATTGGATTGATGCTATGGAAGAAGAACTGAATCAAATTGAGAAGAATGAAACATGGAAACTTGTCCCAAGGCCAACAGATAAAAATGTAATTGGAACCAAGTGAGTTTTTAGGAACAAGTTGAATGAAGATGTGAAAGTAATAAGAAATAAAGAAATATTGGTTTGTAAATGTCATTCTCAAGTTGAACGTATTGATTTCGAAGAAACCTTTGCATTGGTTGCTAGAATAGAAGCTATCATAATGTTTTTGGCAAATCTATCAAATGGATTTCAAGTCTACCTTTCTCAATGGAAATTTATAGGAAGAAGTATGTACATTGAACATCCAGAAGGATTCTTACTATCATAAAATAAGGATCATGTGTGTAAACTGAAGAAAGCACTTTATGGGATAAAACAAGCTCCTAGAGCCTGGTATTCAAGACTTGATAAATATCTACAACAACAAGGCTTCAAAAGGGGAATTGTTGACAGTAATCTCTACATTGAGACAATAGTATAAAATTAGTTGATTGTTATGGTTTATCTAGATGACATTATTTTTGGAGGAAGTATGAAAGAAATGTGCCAAGAAAATGCAATAGAAATTTAAAAGGAATTTGAGATGTCTATGCTTGGTAAACTTCCATTCTTTCTTGGATTACAAATTTCTCAATATGATAAAGGCATATTCATTTCACAAACCAAGTACATCAAGGAAATGTTGAAGAAATTCAAAATGGAATATTGTACACCAATCAGTACACCTATGGTCAAAGGTTGTAAATTGAGAAAAAATGATGAATCTCTAGAAGCAAATCAAACATTGTATAGGTCAGTGATTGGAATCCTACTATATATGATGGCATCAAGGCCAAAAATTATGCAAGTAGTAGGATTGGTTTCATGATTTCAAGTTGCACCAAAAGAAACTCATGTGAAAGTACTAAAAAGGATATTCAAATGTCTAAAGGGAACCTTGGACTTTAGCTTATGGTAATCAAGAGGTGAATATTTTACTCTAACAACATATACAGATGCAAATTTGGTAGGAAGAATTGATGAAATAAAAAGTATAAGTGGACGAGAATTCTTTCTAGGAAACATTATAATGTCTTGGTTGAGTAATAAAAATTCTTCAGTCTCTCTATCCACAGTTGAATCCGAGTATATTGTAGCAGCAACATGTTGCACACAAGTTCTTTGGATGAAGTAAACACTATAGGATATCAAGGTAGAATATGATCATCCAATCTCAATAATTTGTGACAACACAAGTGCAATCAACATTTCAAAGATTCTTGTTATGCACACAAACACGAAGCATATTCCCATAAAGTACCACTTCCTAAGATAATAGGTAGTTGAATAAAGTGTCAAGTTGGAATGCATTGCCACCAAGGAACAAGTTGTAGATAATTTTACCAAACCCCTTCCAAGAGAAACATTTGCATATCTCATATAGAAGTTGGGAATGATACCCCTCTCACATATTTAGTAAAGAAGCACAACTCAAGGGGAGAATTAATTTTCCATTGATGTCAAGGGGGGAGAATTACAGATAGGGGGAGAGTTGCAGATAGGGGGAGGAGAATTACAGATAGGAGGAGAGTTGCAGACAAGAGATAATTATTTCTATTTCTATAGGATTACATGTTTTTAAGTACAAGGTTGCCATGAATGACAAAGGGGGAGATTGTTGAATAAATTATTTTCATTGATGTCAAAGGTAAGCATTCAAATATAAATATTCAAAGGAAAGGTGACTTTAAGAAATACAAATTGTAAGTGGATTAGAAATGAAGTTACGTGAAAGTGGATTAAATATGAAGTTATGTGAAAGTGGATTAAACATGAATTTATGTGAAAGTGGATTAAAAACTAAAAGTTAATTAAAAATTGAAAGTGAAGTAAAAGTGCACATGGTGTTTGCACATGGTTTTAGAACCCGTGGTGTTATTTTTCCCATGCTATGTTGAAAAGTAAATTAAAAAAAAGGGAAATTGATTATTTATTTAATGAAGGTTGTGTCTTTTCAAATGTACATGACTTTTCATGTAGAGTTAACGGTAAAGTGTAAAAGGAGAAGAGGATTGTGAGATATAGTATGTGGGCGAAGAGCATAAATGTAATGTTTACATATGAGAATACAATATGAGAAAATATTCAATATAATTTAAAAAGGAGAAAGTGATGAGATATGTGATGATCCAACTAATAGATATTGCGAAAGAAAAAGGAGCGAGTGCCGAGCATATTTAACGAAAGCAGGAGGAGTGAGTTCCAAGCTGATCTAGCAAAACAAAAAGTAGCAAGCGCAAATCAGATTTGGAGAAAGAAAAAATAACAAGCGCAAAGAAAATTTGGTGAAGACATAAGAAACAAGCATACTAGTGAAGGAAATGCATATGAAGAACTTGAAAACTTGTAAGTAGGTTGTTGCCTATAAAACAAACAATTGTGGGGATTGGTGTCTCTAGTAGGTCGGTGCCTACAAAAAACAAAGGGGATCAGTTTCTCCAGTAGGTTTGTGCCTACAAACATTTGTAATAGTAGGTTGGTGCCTACAAATTTATAAAAAGAAGTTTTTGTGGTTTTCTCCAGAAAGTGTTTCCTCGTAAAACATTGTGTCTTATAGTTGTTACATTTGTGTGATTTCTTCAGTATGGTTTATGAATGTTAAAAAAATATATAACCTTATACTGATTCACCCACCCCTCTCAGTATAAATGTGTGCTCAACAAATTCTTGATGTCAATTTTGTAAGAAGTATCTAAGTAGAAGGAAGAATTAGGGTTCTTTTCTTGTTCCTCCTCCTCGACCTTCTATTTCTTTCCTTTCCCTTTCTTGGTCATTTTGTCTGTAAACAACCTGCATTTCAAAGGAAATAATTAAATACAAATTATGTTCCTATTTAAAGAGAAATTGAAATTTTTAAATTTGAATCAACAACAAAAACTAACCAGGAATGAAAACTATGTAGAATACCGTAGATTTCACTCTTGATATTCAATTGGTAAATGAAATTTTCCTTATAGAAACCTTATAGAAATGCATAGAATCAAAAAATGAAATGGAAGTGTGTGATATTTGTGTAATAGACATTTTAAAGCTTGGTTTTCATTGCAGTATAGGATTAAACTCACGTAATGCATATTAACTAGTAATCATCAAGAGCATTAATGGAGGAAATGATAGTTTGCGCGTTTGAAAATTAAGGTGGGAAAATCATATTTCGTTAATAAAGCACCAAACCACTGGAAAATTATTGAAAACACACAATGAGAACCTTTCAGTGATGACAGGACTAGTACGATTGTTTTTCTTATATCTTTTTGTTAACCAAACCATTGGACCATTAATCAACTGGGTAAACGAGTATCATCTATTAAATGCACTTTATCATGTAGAAATCGATTGGGCAACCAGGAAACCGGACCATCCTAGTGATGTGACCAACAACTTGATTTTTTTAAAAATTTAAAGGAATTTATTTGAAAAATAAAAGATCAATGCTAAAATTCTATAAAATTTAAATATAAAAGAACCCAAAAATCAACAAAAATAAGAATGGCTATAAAATAGACAAAAATTTTCTAGGGGACCCATTATTTTACTAAATATATACAATAATGGGAGGATTGGTGTACATGCCACAACACTTAATTACCTCTATATCTCTTTCCTCTTACTCTGTCAATACTCCTTCACCCCAACTTCCTCTTAGAAGGCTTCCTTCAATAACTATACCTCTCTCTTAACCATGATCTGGTCAACTCTCATCGCCTTATAAAATTTTGTAACTCCTTCAATACTCCCTCAATTTTATATTCATCATTGATCTCCCTTTGTATCATCTCACTCCTCTTTCTCACTGCCTACATATGGTTCTTCTACCACCATTCCAAAATGGATAACCTATGAAGAACTCTTTTATCCCTTTCATCAGCTTCCTAGTCACCCTCCATCATATATCCTTCTTACATTTTCCAACCTACCAACACCATCCCAATCTACACCCTATGGGATAGGGAAATTAATCATCCATGTCTATTAGAGTAAATGGAAATAATCGTTCCTTTGCTAACTAGATATTAATCTAAAGGGGGATTTCTTACACTAATATACCCTGAGCTCCCTTCTTATAGATTTCCTAATCTCTATAGAAGGACAAGTGATTTTCTACAACAAAATTTGTAATCTACCCATCCAAAATGTTATCTACCCAAAATTCTACATCTTGGATACCCATTGCAATGCAACAAGATTCTAAATAAGGCACTAAAAAATATTATTTTTTCGATCTTTGTACTCTAGGGATTTTGTAAGCCTCTTCAACCACTTATATAGACTCACATGGAATTCACACTAGAATACTTCATATCGGTCTTTTGAGGGTCCATTGTACACGATAAACCCCTACACATCTATGGATCCCATTCATGTCACTTAGCCTCCTACAATACAAAATATTTGAACAGTTTCATGCATCAATTATCAATCTTATGATTATAAATCATTTTACTCATCCTACCAGTGTCTTCCTCAAAAGAAAAAGTTCCAACAATGGAACCATTTGTTGGAATTTTATTGACACCATGGTTCTCCTAGGTTACCAACAAAATCTCTCATTATAGTCTATATGTGGTAGCATTTTCAAAATTCCTAAATGGAATAAGGTCTCACCCGAAGTTTAGCCAAGACTTTAAATGGATAAGAAGACATGTAGTATGGATGTAATCATGTATTTATTATTGATTTATTAATCCCATAAGTTATACTTGTGGAAACATGAATGGACAAAAGGGAACAATAACCAAATTCACAACCATAACCAAAATCATATAAACAAATTCCATAACAAAGAAAACACACTATAAATCTTCTCACCATGATCCATAGATAAGAAATACACAATTTGTTTAAGTAGGGTCCCAATCTTTCCCTATTCATTCATATTCATATCTTATAATATAGTTGCATAGCAAGTGTCAAGGCATTCTCTACTTAAGATGGATCAATATCCAACTAGAAATAACAAAAAAAAATAACAAATAAGTAACCAATAGAAGAGAGTGTTTGTACATGTGTATCGGTCTATATCTTTCCCTTTAGATTCAAAGATTTTTTGTATGCCCATAGCTAGCTAAAGTTGGCCATGTCAAGTTTAGTTACAAAATAGGATAAGCATGACTATGTCAATCCAATATTTGAGTTGGCTCATCATTTATACTCCACAACTCTTAGTCATTTTTAGATGACCTACCCTACATGCCTTTATTCCTCATGTGCGTCCTTTTCATTAATCTATATGCTCATTTATCATGCAATCTTGTCCATGGAGTCTTTCTCAAATCCAAAAATGAAGAGTCCAACAAAACATCTCTTCTTCCAAAATTTTGATGCACAACCACATTGTTTAAGGGGTGCATTTATGTGAAACCATATTTTGATACACCTATCTTGTGGTTTCTTGAAATTTATTCTATGACTATAAAATATCTTCTCATGTTGTGTGATATCCCCCATTAATTGGTGAGGGTTAGTTCATGGTGTTGGGTTGTTATATTCTTTTCAATGAAAGTTGAGTCGAGGTAGATCGACTGACAGTCGAGGGTCAAGGTGGATCGAAAACAAGTCGAAGGTCAAGGAAGTCGACCGAGTAAATTTGAAGTTGAAGATATCGATGACAAGAGGTCCAAGTGTGGGTGTGAGACAACCGACTAGAGACCGAATGAAGTTTGATTGGTAGTCAACTGGTAAAGCATATAAAGAGGTGTGTTGTAATATTGTAAAGGGTAATCGTATAATGTAGTTATGCAAGTTAATACATGTATAAATTGTAGGTTGTTGGTCATGCATATGTAAGCCAATTTGGCTACAGGGTTGTTCCTGCACAGGAAAGAGGGTATAATGTCAATTGTGTCTTAGGTGTGGAACAAGGTTAGGAATGTAACCTTTTATTCAGATTGAATAAGACAAAAGGTGATTAGAACTCTCAAAGGAATGTTGGTTTCTCCCGATTAAGGGTTCTGGGGTAAAATCTCGGTGTACTATGTGATTGATTGTTTCATTTACGTTCATGATTAAATTCTTCTTCTCTTCTGCTAGGATTAGTGTGGAAGTTTCTTGCATTTCTTAACATGTGGTATCAGAGCTTAGGTTTTCACTGAAAAGTGAGTTATCAAAGCGGTGTTATTCTTTGGTGAGTATATCAAATATTGATTTGAAAATCTTGAATCTAAGAACTAAACCCTAGGTACAGTAAGAGTCGTAAGTCATAAATTGTGTTAAATATCATGGTAAGGAATGGTGAGAAGTTCTAGAATAGAGATAGAAAAATTCAATGGTCATAATTTTGAGCTTTGGAAGCTTAAAATGGAATATCTTCTTGTAGATCAAGAACAATGGACAGTGGTATGTCCAAGTACCCATCCAATGGGAATGTCAACAGAAGAATGGGAGAAACTTGAAAGAAGAGTAGCAAGTATGATTCAAATTTGTATTGCAGATTCGGTGTTGTTGAATGTCTCAGGTGAATATTTGGCCAAGAAACTGTGGGACAATATGGGAAGATTATACCAATCGAAATCTCTGGTAAATAAGTTGTTCTTCAAAAAGAAACTGTATCTTCTGAGGATGAATGATCGTAGTTTGGTGACTGAGCATTTAAATGCATTTAATATCGTGTTAATCCAGATATTATTTGTGGATATTAATATCACTGATGAGGAGAAGTGTATCAGCCTATTATGTTATTTTACAAACTCCTGGGATAGATTAGTTCTAGATATTGGGAGTAATACAACCACACTAGTGCTAGAGAACATGTTTGCTTCTTTGTTTTCGAAAGAAATGAGAAGGAAGAACATGGAAGGATCGACCAAAGATGTTATAGCAGTGAGAGTTCAAACAGTAGATAGAGATAAAGGCAGATTCTCTGGTAGAAATTTCAAGTCAAAGGGTAGATCTAAATCCCCAGTCCAGTTGGCACGAAGATGCTGGAAATGCGGTAAATTTGGGAATTATAAAAAGGACCGTAAGTCGAAGGAAACAAAATTCAGTGTTGGATCCGATGAGAAGAAGTCGATTAAGAGAAAGACGACCTCGAAGAAGGGAGGTGATGTGTACTTGGAATCGACCAGTACACATTCAGATCAAAATGTTTGGTTGACCGACTTAGGAGCATACTATCATATGGAACCACACAAAGAATGGTTCTGTGAATATGAACGATAGGATGGGGGTGATGTGTTCTTAAGGGATGACTCGACAACCAGAATTGTCGGATGGGGAAGAGTCTGACTAAAACTGCAGGATAGGAGGAAAAGAACCCTTTTGGGTTTGCTACACAATATAGGTTTGGAAAGAAACCTAATATCTTTCAGCAAGATGAGTGATGCAGGTGGGCATACTCTATTTTAGAAGGATTCGTGCAAGATGGTCAGAGGTGCGATGGTATTAATGAAAGGAGTTCGGATTGGTACATTGTACAAATTGTGAGGGGATGTCAACTCAACTAGATGCAACAACATCGTTGCTCCTAAAATCGACTCGATTGTGACTCGACTCGATGTCGACACAACTCGACTCGACAAGACATGATGAGATCGACCCGACCAGGTTATGGCATGAGAGGATGGGGTATATTGGATAAAAAGGACTTCGAGTTATGCAAATCAAAGGTATGGTCGAAGGTTTTCCTAAATTCATTTTGAAGTTGACTTTAGTAAACATTGAATATATGGAAAACAAAGTTGGGCGAGTTTCCCATCTGGAGGGACAAGGGAAAATGGGATTCTAGAACTGGTGCATAGTGATGTGTTTGGCTCAGTTACGGTTCCTTCACTTGGTGGATCCATGTATTATGTCTCCTTCATATATTATTTCTCCATGAATACTTGGATATACTTCCTGACGAAGAAATCAGAGATTTTCGAGAGATTTAAGGAGTTTAAAGATCTTGTGGAAAATCAAACAGAGAAGAGGATTAAAGTGTTGAGGATTGACAATGGTGGTGAATTTTGTGGAAAGGAATTTGATCAGTTCTGTAAGAAATGTGACATAGCATGCCAAAATACCACACCAAAATGGAGTTGTCGATAGAACGAACAGAAATTTGATGGATAAGGCAGGAGCATGCTCGGTGGTGTTGGGCTCGCACAAGAATTTTGGGTGGAGGAAGTTGAGACTACAAGATATATGGTAAATATGTTTCCTTCATCGACACTAGTCAACACGACTCCAAATGAGGTATGGTCTGGTAAGAAGCCTTTAGTGGCACATCTCAAAGTATTTGGTTGTGATGCATTTGTGCATGTTCCCAAGGAAAAGAGGCGCAAGCTAGAAAAGAAGGCAGCCAAATGTATTTTCATTGGATATAAAGAAGGGATGAAAGGATATAAGCTCTGGGATTTTGCATCAAGGAGAACAATGTATAATCGAGATGTGGTATTCAAAGAAGTAAAAGGTAAATCCAATCCTGGGGAATTTGTTAAGATCGAGAATAATGTGTTGATACGGTGTGGTTTGAATTGAGGAATGAAGAAGATGATTCAGATGAGTCGATTGAATTTGAGGAAGAGGTGTAACAACTCACTCATGTGGTATGGAGGTCAGAAAGAATAATAAAACTAGTTGAGAGGTATAGTCCACCTGACTTCCATTCCACATTCATGTTAACTTCCATCGATGATAAGCCCAATTCGTTCGGTGATGCAGTCGACTCGGCAGAGGGTAAACTCTCAAAGGATGTCAGGGTCGAAGAGATGGCATCATTGTACAAGAATGAGACATGAGATTTAGTCAAGTTACCTAGTGGAAGGATGCCCATTGGTAGCAAGTGGGTGTTCAAGAAGATGAATGTCGCAGGAAAATTCGAGAAGTTCAAAGCTCGAATGGTAGCAAAAGTTTATTCCCAATTCTAGGGAGTTGACTTAGGTGAGATTTTTTCCCCTGTTGCATAACTAACTTCCATTAGAGTACTAGTGTATCTGTGTATAGAATTATATCAAGAAATAGAACATATGGATGTGAATACATATTTCCTACATGGGGACCTAGAAGAAGAAATCTACATGAAAAAACCTGAAGGATTTGTAGTAAATGGCAAGCAAGAGTTGGTGTGCAAACTCAAAATATCCCTTTATGGTCTAAAGCAATTGCCAAGGATGTGGTACTAGAAGTTTGACACATACATCCCTAGTTTGGGATTTGTGAGAAGCAAAGTTTATCACTGCATATATTCCAAGGAAGAAGGTGGGTGTTTCATATATGTAGCTTTGCATGTCGATGACATGTTGTTGATTGGAAACAACATGGATGCAATAAAGGAGGTGAAGAAGTAGTTATCCTCCAAGTTCAACATTAAGGATCTCGGTGCAACTAAACTTCATTATGGGAATGGAGATTAAGAGAGATCGAGCCTCTAGAAAGCTCAGGTTGAATCAGGCGAAGTATATTGAAACAATTCTAAAACGATACAACATGTAGGATTGCAAACCGGTGAAGGTGCCAATTCCAGTGAGAGAAATGATTAGTGTTGAACAGTGTCAAAAGATACGGGAAGAAATAGAGGACATGGCATGTGTTCCCTATGCAAGTGTTGTTGGTATTTTAATGTATGCGATGGTCTACACTTGACCATACATTTCCCATGCAGTGGGAGTGTTGAGCAGGTACATGTTAACATCTAGAAAGGAACACTCGACAATTGTCAAGAGAGTATTCAGGTATTTGTGTGGCATGAAGGACTATGCTATATGCTACCAAGAGGTGACAATGGTAAAGTATATGTACATGGATTTTTCAACGCTGACTAGGCTGGAGATCTAGATCGATGGAGGTAGACAAGTGGATATGTCTTCAAAATGTCCGGTGGAGCAATAAGTTGGATGAGTAAGAAACAGGAGGTCGTAGCATTGTCAAAAATAGAAGTTGAATACATGGCAGCCACTCATGGAAGAAAAGAAGCAATATGGCTTCAAAGGTTATGTTCAAGAATCAAGTTTGAGTAGAGAGCTATGAAGGTGAGTTGTAACAGTCAATACGCAATATTTATGGCAAAGAATCTTGCTTATTATTCAAAGGCTAATCACATTGATGTACAATACCATTTGTTAAGAGATATGGTGGAAAGTAACAAGGTGCTACTGTAGAAAGTAGACACATTGGAAAACATAGCACACTCGTTGACCAAGTATGTGAGTGTTGTGAAGTTATCTTGGTGCAGAGAGGCAATGGGCATTGTTTCCCTAGGTCTATGAATGAAAGTTTAGGAATCTCTTGTTTCAGAAAAGAAGACAACAAGTGGGAGAATGTTGGGTTGTTATATTCTTTGCAGATAAATTCAAGCGAGGTAGATCGACTGATGGTCGAAAGTCGAGGTGGATCGACAACAAGTCGGAGGTTGAGGAAGTCGACCGAGTAAAATCGAAGTCGAAAATATCGACGAGAGGTAGAAGTGTGGGCGTGAGACAACTGACTAGAGACCGAATGAAGGCCAAATGGTAACATCATATATATATATATATATATATATATATATATATATATATATATATATATATATATATATATATATATTAAAATAGTAAATAGTAAATACATGTTAAATATTAAATACATATTTAAAAGTGAGCCCTCATTCCCTATCCTTCTTCATTAAGGGTTAGCTTGTGCCTTCTTACTGATGAGAAGCATGAGCATCACGAGGAGATTAGAGAGAAATACTAGAGAAGCAGCGAAAAAAGAAAGAGGATCAGAGAACAACGCTCCCTCCACATTGGAGCTAAGCGAAGGCTTCAAAGAGTTTTGCACGGTCTTTATAAATCAAGTAAATACTTTGTGGGATGCAAAATTTGGAAAATTAAACAAAGAACTAGTAGAGTGCAACAGAAACTGCCACAACATGAGATTAGAGATCGAAATAAGAGGGAATGGGAGTAGAAGCCCTGATAATTCAACTTCACAGTGGGGTCCTCATCAATCACATTACTTGTTCAACATGGGTGTTGATACACAAACAGGATCGCGGAGCAATAAAATAAAAAAATGCGGAAATAAAAAATAGAAGATACACAATACAATAGAGACACAAATATATGTGGTTCACCCAGTGTGGGCTACATCCACCAGATAAATTTCCAGGTCCTTCCTTTTTTATTATCCATCAAAATGAAGGGATACAACCTACAACACACATGTTGTAACTTCCTCTTCTTTCTCTCATAGTCTCCTCTCTCAGAATACAATATTCATGATAATACATAGACGCAATACAATTCCCTCATAAAACAGGGTTGCCTTCTAGGGAAAAAAAACCCTAAAAATAACTTCGACCATCAAATCTGCGACCTTATAATGAGCAGTCCAGATTGACTATGAAATTACAATATTTTACAAGACAATGTTTCCCAATATTTTTCTTCGGGGCTGTTTCC
>JASDQU010101792.1:95019-105353 GCA_032191745.1 Picea mariana | reverse complement strand
AGTTAAAACTGCTAAAAATAGTAAATTACCAAAATTGCCAGAAACATGTTTTGGGCCAGTTGGAGAAGGTGGGTGGCCACCGATATCCACCTGGATCATCATAGGTAGTGGAAGTTCACATAAATTTATAGATACAAATATATCAAGGCAATTAAACATATTCATTCATCCTACCTCTGAATTTCAAGTCTCCATTCCAGGAAATAGGACTATGTCATGTGATGGGAAATGCCACAAGGTAGAAGTATCCATGAATGACTACAAATTAAAACATTCCATTTATGCTATGCCAATCGGAGGGGTAGATATTGTCTTGGGGGGCCAATGGTTAGCCACATTTGGTATTATTGGATTAAACTTACAAGAGAAATTTATAAGGTTTTATCAAAATGGGGAAAAGTACAAATTACATGGAATTAATTGTCCTCCCCCACAAATAGTCTCGTCGAATAGAATGGAAAAAATGATTAAAAAGGGAGCCTATGCTTATTTCTTACACTACTATGAAATAGAGGGAACTATTAATGAGGACAAAAATGATGATCCCAAGAAATTGGACAAATTTTTTGGAAAATATAACACCATTTTTTAGGAACTTCCTCGTGGGCTTCCTCCACCGCGTTCTAGATACTACATCATAGAATTGATCCCTGGTTTTGCACCAATTAGAAAAATATATTATAGACAATCGCACCAACATAAGACAGAAATCAAGCACTTGGTTAAATAATTATTGGACTGTGGTGTTATTACATGAAGCAAGAGTCCTTTCTCAACTCTAGTCATACTTGTCAGGAAAAAAGACGAATCATATAGACACTTTAATGATTATCGAGCACTGAACAAAATTACAATAAAGGATAAATTTTCAATTCCAATTGAAGATGAGTTATTCGACGAAATCCATGGCACTAAATATTTCTCCAAGCTAGACCTAAAATTAGGTTATTACCAAATAAGAATTTGAGAGGAAGATGTTCCCAAAACTATTTCCTGTAACCATGAAGGGTTTTACAAATTTTGAGTCATGCCTTTCGGTTTATCCAATGCTCTCGCTACCTTCCAAGCAGTAATGAATGATTTATTTCATCCATACCTATGAAATTTTGTAGTTGTCTTCTTCGATGGTATCCTTGTTTATAACAAGAACTGGAACTCACACCTCAAGCACACTGAGACAGTATTAAAAATCCTTCAAGAGAATAAGTTCTACGCTAACAAATCTAAATGCAGTTTTGGAAAAAAAGAGATAGTATTTTTGGGACGTGTCCTATCAGATGAAGGAATCAAGTTTGATCCAAAGAAACTTATGGTAGTTATTGAGTGTCATATCCCCAAATCAATCACATCATTACAATGATTCTTGGGTTTTACTAGGTACTACAAAAGATTTGTTTGAAACTACACACAAATTGTGGCCCCATTAACAACATTATTGAAAAAATGTGTTTAAGTGGAATGACAAAGTTGAAGCATGTTTTATGAGGTTGAAACTATTAATGACATCCACCTCTGTTTTGTCAACACCAAATTTCTCCAAAACATTTGTCCTTGAATGTGATGCTTCATGATTTGGATTAGGTGTTATACTTATGCAAGATAATCATTCCATTGCATTCGAAAGTCAAAAGTTCAAACCAAGGGAGAAAACAAAATTAACATATGACAAAGAAATGTTTGAAATTATGCATGCCTTGGTTAAGTGGAAAAAGTACTTGCTGGGAACAAAATTTCTCATGAAAACTGACCACGATTGCTTGAAGTATTTTCTAACTCAAAAAAACCTTTTATCAGAGCAGCAAAAATGGGTGAGAAAAATCCAGGTCTTTGATTTCAATATTATTTATAAAAAGGGGAAGGAGAATTTGGTTGTAGACAGGTTATCAAGGAAACTTGATAATGACGCTACTCTATGCACTATTTCCATCATCATTCTCGAATGGATCTCAAAAATTCAAACTAAGTATATCAAAAATCCAAAAATGAGAAGGTTAATAGAGGAATCTGAAAGCAACCTAACTGCAAATCCTAAATTCACTTGGGAGAATGACATAGTATGGTACAAACAACAGATATTTTTACCCAACTCTTCCAAGTTCAAACTCCAAGTTTTGAAAGAAAATCGTGATTCTACGACAACAAGCCATGTGGGGTTTTTCAAAACTTATTACAATATATGTCAATCCTTATTTTGGAAATGTATGTGATCCAACATTCATAAATATGTGGTAGAATGCAACACCTATAAATGAAAAAAAATTTAAAATATTGCTCCTTCAGGTCTTCTACAACCCCTTTATATCCCAGCCCAAAAATGGTCTGAAATATTTATGGACTTTATTACTGGTCTTCCTACCTTTGAAGGAAAATATGTTATATTTATAATCATAGATTGACTAACCAAATATGCCCACTTTTTGGGGATCTCTTCAAAGGCCAAGGCTAGCCAAGTCATTGATATCTATGTTAAAATTATTTTTTAACTTCATGGATTTCCCAAAGTTATCGTAAGCAATAGGGATCCCAAATTTACTAGAAATTTTTGGAAGGAACTATTTCGCCAGGTGGGAACATCCTTAACCATGAGTACTTCAGATCATCCCCCAACAGATGATCGAACTGAAGTGGTTAATAAATTCCTTGAAGGATACCTAAGGAATTTTGTGAATGATCGCCAAAAACATTAGATCAATTGGTTACATCTTACAAAATGGTGGTACAATAGTACATATCATACCTCAGCAAAAATGTCCATGTTTGAAGCATTGTATGGTCATTTTCCTCCCTCCATTAAGGAGTATTTTATCAATTATAAAGATCATATCATGAAATAATATCTAGACATTTCAGATGAAGTTTTACACGCTTTTAAAGATCACCTTGAACAAGAAAGGAACCGAATGAAACAACAAAATGAAGAAAAAAGAACTGACATAGAATTTATGATAGGTGATTGGGTGTTTGTTCGACTACAGCCTTACAAGCAGAGTTCTCTTAAAAATTACAAGAAACACAAATTGGCTCCTAAGTCTTATGGACCCTATTAAATTCAAAAGAGAGTTGGGCAAGTTGCTTATGCCCTTGATATTCCAAATAAAGGAAAATTGCATGACATTTTTCATGTTTCTTCTTTGAATAAAAAACTAGGTCCTACCGTCCATATACAAATAGAGTTGCCTCTTTTAGATCAAGAAGGAAGGTTAATTTTAATTCTCGAAGACATCCTCGAAGTATGAAGCAAATTCATGTGTTCTAGAAGAATTAATGAGTATTTTATCAAATGGAAAAACCTATCTAAAGATGAAGTTACTTGGGAAGATGAGGATTTTAGATCTAAACATTTGTCCTTTCCCATGCTTCGAGGATGAAGCTTTTCAAGGAGGTATGACTTGTAATATATCTTTTATTATATATCAAAATTAAACTAATTAAACGTAAAGTCACTCTCTTTTGTATAAAGAGACGTGACTTTACCCATTTATGTGTATATATACATGTTTTCTATACTAAATATGATATCAAATAAAGAATAATAAGTATTGTGTAAACACATTTCCCAGTTATATTTGGAAGTCCTATTCAAATCCCTATATGAGATTATACTCCTTGGTATCCCAAAGTGCACCCAGACCTATTCAAAGAACATGTTTGTTGCTTCTTGTCCTTTGATGGCATTTCTAAGAGGCATAAGAATGCACATCTTGCTAAACTTTTCAACTACTACAAATAGATAGTCATGTCCGTTCCTAGTTGTTGGTAAACATCCCACAAAATTTATGGAAATGTTTTCCCAAGGCTAAGTGGGTACAGGATATGGATGGTATATACCTTGCTTCTTATTATTGGGCTTGTTGGTACAATAGTATGCATTCTCTGATATATTGTGCTACATATTCTTGCATTTTGGGCCAGTACACATACCTTTGTAAGTTAGCAATTGTCTTCCCGAAACCAAAATTCCATGCAACTTTGGAGATGTGAGCCTCTCTAATAAGATGCAATATTTCACCTTTAGGAACATGGATCTTTTCTAGATTGTAAATTAACCCATTCTAGAGATGATAGTCAACTTTATTATCACTTTATTATACATGAATTTGGTCGTGTAGTTGTTGAAACACCTCCTTGAAGTGATCATCTTCTATGTATGCCTCTTTGTATGCATCATGGGTAAAAGGATCCATATGCATAATAGTTCCCAAATATTTAATATTTGATGTGGGTGGCCTTGAAAGCATGTCTTTCAACTTGTTAGTGGTTCCCTTCTTATACATGATGACTAGATGAAATTGTTGCAAAAACCCCATCCACTTGTAATGTCTGGTTTGTTGAAGCTTGCCTTGGGCCTACAAATACTACAATGGCTAGTGATCTATGTTTATAATGGTTTCATTTCCCATCAAATAGTGATTCCACTTATTAATAGCTTGGACTAGGGCATAGAGTTCCTTATCATAGGTAGGGTAGTTCAGAAATACCCCATGAAACATCTCTGAATGATATCATACCGACTTACCTCCTTGTATCAAAACTACTCCCATAGAACACCTACTTGCATATATCTCCACTTTGAAAGGCTTATACAAGTTAGGAAATATGAGAACTTGTGCTTGAATGATCTTTCATTTCGGCTTGTTGAAATCTTTATGTTGATTCTTTCCCGAGTGGAAACTTTTACCACTCATTGTTATGGCTGGAGCGGTGCAGCTATCACTGAAAAGGATGCTATGAAATTTCGTAGGTACTGTGTTGCCCAAAAAAAGATACTAACTTTAGTGACGTTAGTAGGAACTGGTAATTTTATGATGGCCTCCATCCTTATTTGATTTATCTTGAGTTCCCCTCCATAGATCACATACCCCAAATACACCAACGATTGTTGAGAAACTCACATTTATTGAGGTTAGCTAGTAGTTGGTGCTTTTTCAAAGCCTCAAACACCTACATGAGATGTGATATGTGCTCCTCCTAGGTGGAGCTATAAACCAATATATCATCCAAATACACTATAACAGATGAATTTAAATATAAACATAACACACCATTCATTAGTGTCATAAATGTAGTTGGTGCTTTACATAAACCAAATGGCATGACCAACCATTCATACAAACCTTGTCTTGTATTGAAGATGGTCTTCCGAGTATATTCTTCTTTGACATGTACGTGGTGGTATCCCTATTTGAGATCCAAATTGGTGAAGTAATTTTCATGTTGCAACGGGTCTAACAAATCATCGATCCTAGGAAGAGGGTATCAATTATTGAATGTAATATTGTTCAAAGCTTTGTAGTTGATACACATCCTCCAAGTCCCATCCTTCTTGGATATGATGATGATAGGTGATCCTTAAGGTGAGGTGTTTGGTTGAATCACTCCCTACTCCAGCAACTGCTACAACTATTTATTCACTTCATTTGCTTCCATAACAAACTATCTATATAGACCAATGTTGGGTAATGGGGATTAGGTAAACAATTGTATCGTGTACTCCACTTCCTTCTTAGGTGGTATCCCTTTATGATCCTATAATACTCCTATGTAGGCTAGTAGAAACTCCTCCAATTTGTGTTTCTTATTTTTAGTACATCCCTCCTGGTATGCCTTTACTCTTACCAATTCATCACCCGACGGATTCTCTCATAAGAAAAGAAAAACATACTTCTTACTTGAACTAATCAACTTTCTGGATTGGTTGGCACTTACCAATGATATCTTCAAATTACCTTTATGTTCTTTGATGGTGAAATACTTCCCATCCTTGATCACACGATATTGGTTTTATCTCTTCATGAATATTGCATCCCTCATATACATGTAGGGGCTTCCAAACACTACTCCACACATGTCAAGCAGTACTACATCTAACTCCACTTTATCAATAAAATATTCTCTTACAAAAAATTTGATCTTACATTGTTTTTTTACCTTGATCTTTGCATCCTTGTTTACCCACTCCAATGGATAAGGGATAGGATGATCATGAACCTCCAACCCAAGCTTTCTAACTAGATTGGTTGTTATGAGATTGGCCTATGAACCAGAATCGAATAGAGTGTCTACCTTGGTCTTCTCGACCTAGATCTTAATATGGAAGAATTTTGTCATCTCCTTCTCTTCATTGAGATGAAGGCTACTCAGATTCACCTCCTTCTGCACTAAAGTGAGGAAATATTTTCATCCACATTTGAGCTACTCTTTACTTGATTACTTGAATCTATGGCTAGAAGGTTATTCTTCTTGGTATCCTTCTTACGATTCTTAGGGTTCATCTCTAGATGTAGTTTCTAACACTTTTATTTAGTGTGACCATTGATATTGCAATGGTTATGGTGGTTACTTGGATCCTTTCAATAATGTGTAGTGGATGTTGTCTTTTTATATTTCTCTTTCCACATCTTTGTCCCCTCTATAGAAGCATCTTGGTGATGTTTTTGTTTGGAACCACTTGGTTGTCCTTTCTTTTGGTCTATATTTTCCATATATTGTGCTTGTACACAATCCTCGTCAACTATCTTAGGCTTGAAGAGCACACTTTCTTTCACAAATAACTATGTAGACCCCCCAGATACTTGAGGAGTGCATCTGCGTTCTTGGGTGAGATGCCCAACATGATAGCCATATTTCTAAATTTGGTGGTGTACTCTTGCACACGTTGCTCCTATCTTTGTCGGAAGTAATACCAACAAATCCATTGGTAATCTACATACTCAATAGGGTTGAACTAGGACTTAATGAGGGTTTGGAAATCCTACAACTTAGTTACTAGAAAATCACCCTCTAATCTAAGTGTGTCCTTGTGACTTTCCCACCGGGTTAATGCATAGCCTTATAATTTTAGTTCGAAAAACAAAATATTATGCTCTTCTTCTATATGGTGGACACTAAAATAGACCTGTAACTATTGTAACCAATTATTCAACTTTATTGCAACGATATCACCTTGGTATGGCTTGATATTCACTTTTACTTCCATTTTAAATAAGGATTGTGAAGGATTAATGGCACCAAAACTTGGTTTCTCTTTCTCGGGATCTTTCCCCGACTCCTCTTTTGGGTCTTCATTATCTCCCAATTTCCCCTTTGACTCGATCTCTAATTTAGAGCCTCTAACCTCCATGAATGGTCTGAGTGATACGGATTTAGGATCAAAACGAACTAATTAACAAACTGAATAAAATAAACACAAAGATATGAAGAATAACACAAATATCCAATGAACAATATCTTATATTAAATAATGAGATAGGTTGAAACTGTAAAACTGCAAAACTGAAACACTTGCTCCAATGGTGGTAACTATCTCTGAGAAGAGATGTGGTTTCTACACACATCTGTCTAAGCGGAATGGATTATAATGAGGCTCCAGGAGCATTTTTGATATTACTCATGAATGACAAAACCCTAGACATCCAAAAACCTAACCCTAGAAGGTGAAACGCCAAAAGTCATGTGGGCCCTATGGGTAAGTTGGTGTAATTTGGTACCTCAACTTCCTAGGGTCATAACTTTTTCATATGACCTCCATTTTAGGCATGTGATATCTCGTTGGAAAGGTATTTTAGAGAACTACACATTATGTCTTCAAACTCTAACTTTATCTACAGTTTGACTATGGCGAGCCAAAAAAACAACGTTTAGGGCCCCAAAACAGCCCTGGAAGTACAGCAAGATGTGTTGACATGAAAACATACAAAATAAGCCAGTTGGATTAGGAAAGAGGCCAATTGTATACACCTAGAGGATGTGTGGGGCTTCAGACAGCCCCAGAAGTGTAGAACCCACAATTACAAAGCAGTACAGAAGAACGTGTTGAACAAAAAACGGACACGAGGAGCCAATTAGAATAGGTGGGTGGCCACCAATATCCACCTGGATCAATCCTCCCCCATAAGGAAGCAATTTTCTCCATTGAGTTGAGTTCCCCCATCATGTGAGGAAACTTTTGTTGGATTTTTCCCTAGGTGAGCCACTTGCCTTGGTATAGGAGTTTCCCTACCTTGACAACCCGATAAATTTGGATCCATTATTGGCGAGTTCCCTTGACCTGTGTGTCAACTATCTGATTAGTGGATGCTTGTTCCATGTATTTAGGGTTGAGCTATGTTGGTGTCAGTTGTTCTGCGATCTCAAAGGTGTCCAATAATGGTGGAAAATATGGCCGAAGGAGGTCCACATTGAATATTGGATGCAGACCAAGGAAGGGTGGAGTGTTGAGCTCAAAAGCATTGCTATCCACAACCTTGGTGATAGTGTAAGGCCCATAACGAAGTGGGTGAAGCTTCCAATGGGGCCTGGTGAGATGCTCTTTCTGCAAATGTAACTAGACTTTGTTGCCAACCTAAAATTGGTGTGGTACCATGTGTTGATCATGACGTTGCTTGTACTTAGCATTGGATTTTTGCAAAATCTCCTGGACCTGTTGGCGGATGTGTTGAATCCACTCAATGAATCTGGTGGATTTGTCAATCGCAGACTAATCATGGGAAGAGTATGTCTGTGTGGTGGCAAGAGGAAGTGCAACATCAATGGGTCCCAAGGGTTGGAATCTTAGACCCACCTGAAATGGGCTATGGTCAGTGGAACTATGGAGAGCCCGGTTGTAACTGTGTTGGACATATGGGAGACTCTCATCCCGTGTATGTGGATTCCTATAATTTTACATGCACAGGATGTGCACAATCATTTGATTGATGACATTTGTTTGGCCATCGGTTTGGGGGCGGAAAGCAGTGGATTTTGTGAGCTCGATGTCCAACAAAGACCAGAGACTTGACTAAAAGGTGTTGAGGAACCTGTTGTCTCGGTTGGAGACGATGGTTTGTGGTATCCCAAAGTGGACTCTCACTCATTCGAAGAAGAGATTGGCAGTATCTGTCATTGTGACATTCTTCTTACAGGTTGTGAGGATGGCCATCTTCGAAAACCGATCAACGACCACAAACACGCAGTCATTTCCTTACTTGGTGGATGGCAAGCTAGACATGTAATCCATTGAGATGGATTCTCAAGGATTCTCGGGAATAGGAAGAGGGGTGTATAAGCCTTGCTTCTTGATGGTTGGCTTGGAAATGGCACAGGCAGTGCAAGATCTGATATACTTGCTGACGTCCTGTCAAAGTTTTGGCCAATAAAAATGTTTCTGAAGAATGGCCACAATTTTCTCTACGCCAAAATGTCCTTCCACCCGACTATTGTGGGATTCCCAAATCAGTGTTGCACGCTCGCTTGTAGGAACATAGAGATGGACCAAGTGGCATAAAAGTTTTTCCTAAATGTTAAAATCAGTGACAGTTGCACCTGTACCCAAGAGCTGATATGTGGTGGCGAAGTCCAAATCTTGTTGATAAAGTTGGGGCCACTCAGATGCTTCATGTCCATAGGAATGGAGAACAGAGGTGAGTGTAGCCACAAGAGGCCGACTGAGGTAGTCAGCAACACGATTTTAGATACATGTCTTATATTTGATGTTGAGATGGAACTGTTGTAGGTAGGTGGACCACTTATGATGGCAGTCATTTTGCAATTTCCCTTGTGTCTGTACGAACTACATAGGCTTGTGATCAGTTTGTATGATCGTATATTTCCCCATAATGTAATGTTTCCATTGACGATAGGCTTGTACAATGGAATACATTTCCTTGTCATAGGTGGTGTATTTCCAGACAGTATCGGAGAGTGTCTCACTATGGTATGCCATCGGATGCCTGTGTTGAGTGAGAATTGTGCCCACAGCATAGTCAAATGCATCAGTCTCAATCTTGAATGGTTGTTGCAGATCGGGAAAGGAGAGTATTGGATTTGAGCACAAGCAATGCTTCAGATCATCGAATGCTTGTTTTTTCTCCTTCCCCCACATGAACTTGGCCCTACCACCGCCCTTGGTCACCTAGTTGAGGGCCCATGCAATATGGGAGAATCCCAACATGAACCGTCGGTAGAAATTGGCTAGTCCCAAGAAGCTCTGAAGCTCGGTCAGTGTGGTCGGGGCTACCCAATCACTAATGACTTGGATATTAGCTGGATCAACATGTACCCCATGCTCATCAACAATGTATCCCAAGTATTGGACCATGTTCATTCCAAAAGAGAATTTCTCCAAGTTGGCATAAAGCTTGTGTTGCCCCAGAGTGCTCAAAACCTGTTGAATATGCCCCATGTGCTCCTCCCGCGTTTTGTTGAAGATGAGGATGTCATATAGATATACTACCAAAAATCAGTTGGTGAAGGGTCTCAATACATCATCCATCAACCTCATGAAAGTGGTTGGTGCATTTGTTAATCCAAAGGCCATGACTAGCCATTCGTAGAGACCTTCTTTAGACTTGAAGGTT
>JASDQU010101792.1:71266-83764 GCA_032191745.1 Picea mariana | reverse complement strand
CAATGATATCTTCAAATTACCTTTATGTGCTTTGATGGTGAAATACTTCCCATCCTTGATCAAACAATATTGGTTTTATCTCTTCATGAATATTGCATCCCTCATATACATGTAGGGGCTTCCAAACACTACTCCACACACGTCAAGTAGTACTACATCTAACTCCACTTCATCAATAAAATATTCTCTTACAAAAAAATTGATCTTACATTGTTTTTTTACCTTGATCTTTGCATCCTTGTTTACTCACTCCAATGGATAAGGGATAGGATGATCATGAACCTCGAACCCAAGATTTCTAACAAGATTGGTTGTTATGAGATTGGCCTATGAACCAGAATCAAATAGAGTGTCTACCTTGGTCTTCTCGACCTAGATCTTAATATGGAAGAATTTTGTCATCTCCTTCTCTTTATTCAGATGAAGGCTACTCAGATTCACCTCCTTCTGCACTAAAGTGAGGAAATATTTTCATCCATATTTGAGCTACTCTTTACTTGATTACTTGAATCTATGGCTAGAAGATTATTCTTCTTGGTATCCTGCTTACGGTTCTTAGGGTTCATCTCTAGATGTAGTTTCCAACACTTTTATTTAGTGTGACCATTGATATTGCAATGGTTATGGTGGTTACTTGGATCCTTTCAATAATGTGTAGTGGATGTTGTCTTTTTATATTTCTCTTTCCACATCTTTGTCACCTCTTTAGAAGCATCTTGGTGATGTTTTTGTTTGGAACCACTTGGTTGTCCTTTCTTTTGGTCTATATTTTCCAGATATTGTGCTTGTACACAATCCCCGTCAACTATCTTAGGCTTGAAGAGCACACTTTCTTTCAAAAATGACTATGTAGACCCCCCAGATACTTGAGGAGTGCATCTGGGCTCTTGGGTGAAATTCCCAACATGATAGCCATATTTCTAAATTTGGTCGTGTACTCTTGCACACGCTGCCCCTATCTTTGTCGGAAGTAATACCAATGAATCCATTGGTAATCTACATACTCAATAGGGTATAACTGGGACTTAATGAGGGTTTGAAAATCCTACAACTTAGTTACTAGAAAATCACCCTCTAACCTAAGTATGTCCTTGTGACTTTCCCACCAGGTTAATGCAGAACCTTATAATTTCAGTTCGAAAAACAAAATATTATGCTCTTCTTCTATATGGTGGACACTAAAATAGACCTGTAACTATTGTAACCAATTATTCAACTTTATTGCATCGATATCACCTTGGTATGGCTTGATATTCACTTTTACTTCCATTTTAAATAAGGACTGTGAAAGATTAATGGCACTGAAACTTGGTTTCTCTTTCTCAGGATCTTTCCCCGACTCCTCTTTTGGGTCTTCATTATCTCCCAATTTCCCCTTTGACTCGATCTCTAATTTAGAGCCTCCAACCTCCATGAATGGTATGAGTGATACAGATTTAGGATCAGAACGAACTGATTAACAAACTGAATAAAATAAACACAGAGATATGAAGAATAACACAAATATCCAGTGAACAATATCTTATATTAACTAATGAAATAGGTTGAAACTGTAAAACTGCAGAACTAAAACACTTGCTCCAATGGTGGCAACTATCTTTGAGAAGAGATGTGGTTGCTATGCGCATCTGTCTGAGTATAATGGATTATAATGAGGCTCCAAAGGCATTTTTGATATTACTCATGAATTCCAAAACCCTAGACATCCAAAAACCTAACCCTAGAAGGTGAAACGCCAAAAGTCATGTGGGTCCTATGGGTAAGTTGGTGTAATTTGGTACCTCAACTTCCTAGGGTTGTAACTTTTGCATACGACCTCCATTTTAGGCATGTGATATCTCATTGGAAATGTATTTCAAAGAACTACACATTTCACCGTCAAACACTAACTTTGTCTACAGTTTGACTATGGCGAGCCAAAAAAACAACGTTTAGGGCCCCAAAACAGCCCTGGAAGTACAACAAGATGTGTTGACATGAAAACATACAAAATAAGCCAGTTGGATTAGGAGAGAGGCCACCTGTATCCACCTAGAGGATGTGTGGGGCTTCAGACAGCCCCAGAAGTGTAGAACCCACAATTACAAAGCAGTACAAAAGAACGTGTTGAATAAAAAATGGACACGAGGAGCCAGTTAGAATAGGTGGGTGGCCACCAATATCCACCTGGATCAATCCTCCCCAATAAGGAAGCAATGGTCTCCATTGAGTTGAGTTCCCCCATCATATGAGGAAACTTTTGTTGGATTTTTCCCCGGGTGAGCCACTTGCCTTGGTATAGGGGTTGCCCTGCCTTGACAACCCAATAAATTTGGATCCGTTGTTGGTGAGTTCCCTTGACCGGTGTGTCCACTATCTGATCAATGGATGCTTGTTCCATGTATTCAGGGTTGAGCTATGTTGGTGTTAATTGTTCTATGATCTCAAAGGTGTCCAATAATGGTGGAAAATATGGCCGAAGGAGGTCCACATTGAATAATGGATGCAGACCAAGGAAGGGTGGAATGTTGAGCTCAAAAGCATTGTTATCCATAGCCTTAGTGATAGTGTAAGGCCCATAACGAAGTGGGCGAAGCTTCCGATGGGGCCTGGTGAGACGCTCCTTCTGCAAATGTAACTAGACTTTGTCGCCAACCTAAAATTGGTGTGGTACCATGTGTTGATCATGGCGTTGCTTGTACTTAGCATTGGATTTTTGCAAAATCTTCTGGACCTATTGACGGATGTGTTGAATCCGCTCAATGAATCCGGTGGCTTTTTCGATCGCAGACTGATCATGGGAAGAGTCTGTCTGTGCGGTGGCAAGAGGAAGTGCAACATCAATGGGTCCCAAGGGTTGGAATCTCAGACCCACTTGAAATGGGCTATGGTCAGTGGAACTATGGAGAGCCCGGTTGTAACTGTGTTGGACATATGGGAGACTCTTGTCCCATGTACGTGGATGTTTAGAATTTTACATGCGCAGGATGTGCACAATCATCTGATTGATGACCTTTGTTTGGCCATCTGTTTGGGGGTGGAAAGCAATGGATTTTGTGAGATTGGTGTCCAACGGAGACCAAAGACTGGACTAAAAGGTGTTGAGGAACCTGTTGTCTCGGTCGGAGACGATGGTCTGTGGTATCCCAAAGTGGACCCTCACTCATTCGAAGAAGAGATTGGCAGTATCTGTCGTTGTGACATTCTTCTTACAGGTTGTGAGGATGGCCATCTTTGAAAACCGATCAATGACCACAAACATGCAGTCATTTCCTTTCTTGGTGGATGGCAAGCTAGACATGTAATCCATTGAGATGGATTCTCAAGGATTCTCGGGAATAGGAAGAGGGGTGTATAAGCCTTGCTTCTTGATGGTTGGCTTGGAAATGGCATAGGCAGTGCAAGATCTGATATAATTGCTAATGTCCTGTCAAATTTTTCGCCAATAAAAATGTTTCTGAAGAACGGCCACAATTTTCTCTACGCCAAAATGCCCTGCCACCCGACTATTGTGGGATTCCCAAATCAGTGTTGCACGCTCGCTTGTAGGAACATAGAGATGGACCAAGTGGCATAAGAGTTCATCCTGAATGTTAAAATCAGTGACATTTGCACCTGTACCCAAGAGTTTATATGTGGTGGCGAAGTCCAAATCTTGTTGATAAAGTTGGGGCCACTCAGATGCTTCATGTCCATAGGAATGAAGCATAGAGGTGAGTGTAGCCACAAGAGGCTGACTGAGGCAGTTAGCGACATGATTTTAGATACATGTCTTGTACTTGATGTTGAGATGGAACTGTTGTAGGTAGGTGGACCACTTATGATGGCGGTCATTCTACAATTTCCACTGTGTCTGTATGAACTACAAAGGCTTGTGATCAGTGTGTATGATCGTCTCTTTCCCCAGAATGTAATGTTTCCATTGACGACATGCTTGTACAATGGAATACATTTCCTTGTCATAGGTGGTGTATTTCCAAACAGTATCGGAGAGTGTCTCACTATGGTATGCCATCGGATGCCCGTGTTAAGTGAGAACTGCGCCCACAACATAGTCAAATGCATCGGTTTCAATATTGAATGGTTATTGTAGATCGGGAAAGGAGAGTATTGGATTTGAGCACAAGCGATGCTTCAGATCATCGAATGCTCATTTTTTCTCCTTCCCCCACATGAACTTGGCCCTACCACTGCCCTTGGTCACCTGGCTGAGGGCCCATGCAATATGGGAGAATCCCAACACGAACCGTCGGTAGAAATTGGCTAGTCCCAAGAAGCTCTGAAGCTCGGTCAGTGTGGTCGGGGCTACCCAGTCACTGATGACTTGGATAATAGCTGGATCAACATGTACCCCATGCTCATCAACAATGTATCCCAAGTATTGGACCATGCTCATTCCAAAAGAGAATTTCTCCAAGTTGGCATAAAGCTTGTGTTGTCGCAAAGTGCTCAAAACCTGTTGAATATGCCGCATGTGCTCCTCCCATGTTCTGTTGAAGATGAGAATGTCATCTAGATATACTACCAAACATCAATTGGTGAAGGGTCTCAATACATCATCCATCAACCTCATGAAAGTGGTTGGTGCATTTGTTAATCCAAAGGGCATGACTATCCATTCGTAGAGACCTTCTTTAGACTTGAAGGTTGTCTTCCATACATAAATTGGTTCGATGGGAACCTGGTGGTAGCCAAAATTTAGGTCAATATTGCTAAAGAAATTTCCCCCCTTGAGTTGGTCAAGAAGGTCATCAATCCTGGGAATGGCTTAACGGTTCCTGACTGTGATTTTGTTTAAGGATTTGTAATCAATGCAGAGTCACCAAGTCGCGTCCTTCTTCTACACCAATACAATTGGGATTCCGCAAGGGGAGGAGTTGGATTTGATGTGCCCCTTTTGAAGAAGCTCTTGGATATGATGTCTGACTTCGTCATTCTCCATCAACGAGCATTGATAGACTAGTCCATTAGGTAGAAGTGTGTCGGGGTTCAGATCAATTGGATGCTTGACTTGGCAGTGTGTCGGTACCCCTGTAGGTGAGGTGAATATGTATTTGTATTCTTCCAAGATCCCATCCACTTGCTTCTACTGCAAAGAGAGGCATTATGTAGAGGCCACGGATGTGGCGGTGACCTTCTCCTTACTATGAGAATAGATCACAAAGAAGATGAACTTCTCGGTCTGTGAAATGACCTTACTACATTGCTTAGCAGAGATTAAAGAAATAGCAGTAGGCGGCGCTACCTCTGGGATCCTGTACAATTGTCTACCCAAAGTAATAATAACATTGCGAGGTCAAGACTCATACACAGCATGACGCTTCCACAAATATGGTTGTCCTAAAAGAACGTCACAAAATTCAAGGGGGAAAATATCACACAGTACCTCATCTTTGAAAGGTTTGATGTTGTAGGGCTGACAACACTGTTGGCTGACACAGAGATCTCTTCCTTGACGAAGCCAGTCGATGGTGTAGGTTTGCAGGTGCAGTGTCATTGGCAGGTCCATTTGTTTGACGACCTCTGCTAAAATTAGGTTCTTCTGACTACCATTTTCGATAATGAAATGGATCGTATCCCCCTTTACCCATATCTACAAGTGAAAGAGGCATTCCCCTTCCTCTGGTTCTTCGGGTTCGCTTGGCCAGAATTTGGTGGTAGCGACAGTGGCACTGGGTTCAACATCGATAATCCACTTCCCTCCTTCAGGATTTTACCACATGTAAGTTTTAAACCTGTGAAGTAAAGCAATGCATATAGATTCTTAAGCAAAACATAATTTAATCAATGGCTCATACACAGAGTACACAGAGATTTTATACCAGAAACTCTCAACCGGGAAAACCTTTCTTATATTCATTATATTGAATTTCACCATTCACCATACAATATTTATACAATGTTTTTAGGTATTTCGTAGATACCAAAACCCTAATCCCTTAATCCGAGATTAATTTACAAAACCATTAAAAATAGCAAAATCTGTTAAAAATAGCAAAAACCACCAAAAAACAAATTTCAGGGCGCTGCCCCGGGCTACCGCCTGATGCCAAACGTTGCACATAACCAAGGGTGGGCATACCTACCCCCCCTGGGACCCCACTAGGAAAGCGCTCGATATACACGACACAAAGAGCACTACTAGAGGGATCATCAGACACAGTTGTCATATCTGATGCGCCAACACACACACATGCAAAGAATATTACACATGCCCAACAAATTTGACTCGTAATCAGAATCGGCCTCTGACTCGGAAGCCTTCAGCTCGTCCACGAGATATTGCTTGGATCGACATTCTTCGGTGTTGTGCCAAGGACTTTTATGGTACTCACACCATTTTCCTACCATTGTCCCCTTTCATTTTCTTCTCCTCATACAATGTGACCCATGGTTGTGTTGCCTCTGCATTTTAATGAGTAGATTTATTCATGACATCAATTTTTGAATTCATTGATGTATTCATGAAAATTAAAACATTTAGTATGAGATGAAATATTTGTTATCAAGTTTAGTGTAAATAGTTACTATGTATAAAATTGACAAAAGAGAAGTGACTTACTCTATATCATGTGTTTTTTCCATTGGTTTGAAGTAACTCCCCTTCCCTTTTTTCCGCATCTTGGTGGTCATACCAAACCACTCCATCTATGTGTCATCAATTTTCTTGATATAGTCAGTAGCATAATAAAAAAAACTCATGTAATATGTACCCCTTCAGCATAGACCCCTTAGGGTTTTCCCTTTATCGAACAAAACCATTTAACTTTTTCATATATCTCTCCAAGAAGAACATCCAATGAGATGAGACCAACCTGACTAACTCAGCCTCATTAGCTAGGTGAACTAGAAGATGGACCTGCAAGTCCATGAAACTCGTAGGAAATTCCTTCTCAAACATATAAGCAATCTCAAGTATCTCTCGATGCCACCATGGAATGATAGCCATATGAATTTCCTTTGATGTAATCGAACGTATAAATGCATATAATTTAGATATGGCATCATAGGTCCTAGGGGAATTCATATATCACAAAAACATGCATGAGCAAAGGAAACTTCAGGGATGATTTTAAGGATGGAAAAATTATTTTTAAATGTAGAAACCTTGGCAAATCTTACCAATCCTTGATATGTCAACTATAAATGTTTGGAGATATTTTTGTAAAAATATTCAAATTTCTAAGTATTTTATATAGTTTTTATAAAAATTTGGCGATTTTTAAGGTAAAATAATTTTATCCTATGGAATTTGAGCGAATCATTTTTAAATAATGAATCTTGTTTTTGGAAAAACCATGGAAAATTAGCCCATGAGCGAAATTTAGCCCCTAAAATCATCCACGATGACGATACAAAATAACATACAAAATTAATTGGTATAAAAATGTCATGTGCATAGCATATAACCTACACTGCAGAAAAAGAAGCATGTTATTGAAAAACATATTAACCTTAGAAGGTTCAAATGGTTATGTGAATTCAATGTCAACAAAGGTTATTCTATAGTGAAGCAACATTGTAGAGTCAACCCATATAAAGAAGGTGCCTTCACACATAAACACAATGCAAGCTAAAAGCATATCAAAAGTAGCAATCGAGCACTTCCATGCCAATTATAGCTAGAGAAAAGCATGAGGCACTAGGTGGCTTAACATTGGAGCATGTTTTTAGGATATACCACAATATTATCTATAAATCCATCTCAATTAATTAATTCAACATGCAAAATTGTAATTAACATTAAAAATCAAGCTAAAATGACTATAGTACTAGAACAAAACATATATGTAATAAATACTACTAATTTATGACTAGTTGTATATGTTTATCCCTAATATATATTAGTATTTAATGTTATTAATTTATAGTAACATGTGTCAAATCTCGCTAGCACGATTGGATTTCAAGGGTTTCTTTTTGTAAGGCAGCCAAGGTTCAAAACTCCCAGTTGTCCATAGGAGACACCCAAAAAAATCCATCCATGTTAAGGGTTGGTGTGGTGCAGGTCGAGTAGGATACCTAGGTGATTTTAACAGCTTTGTCACCCCTAGGTCACGATTTCTTAGACCACAGGATAGTCTCGTGGGTATCGGACACTCTAGAAAAAACAAAATTAATTCATAATAGCATCACTTAAAATGCATCAATATCATGCAAAGGTTTTGGTAATTACCTTTTAAAAAATGTCATGACCAACTTTTTTGGTTGTGTAGTCATGAATTTGTCAAAATGTAATAGAGATCATAGGCATGCTCAGAGTTCTCTAGAAGTTGCTACTCATTGTATAGGGTTTTGGGGTGTATTAATGTTGCATGGCATGACTATTAAAAGCATTGTGATAGTGGGATTTGTGGTAATGACACAATTAATGTAATGTCTCCGCTATAATCTCCAATTTAACTAATGCATAATGTAGATATGAATATGGCTATGGCCAAGTGATGTAATCTATGAATTGTGTTTCTGAATTGTAATAAATAAAATGTGATGCCAATTGTCGGGGAACATGGACATAGATAGGGGTCGATTAATCCGCAAGAGAATGGGTCTAGAAAGGGGGGTTTTATCCATGAGTTTAATTCCCAAATCATTTTCATGTTTTTAATGTTTTGAGTGAATCTTTTTGTTTTTCCCTTGAGTATAGAAGAGACCAATCATTGAATACTTGTAAGAGGGTGGGTGTGAGGAGTCACAACCCATAGTTATTGGGATCATGGGGTTGAGTACAATCAATTTGGGGATGAGTGTGAATGAAAAAAACAAAAAAGGAGAGGAAATTCATATGGATAAGGAGGAAGTTTTAGACAGCCGCGTTTTTTCATGAGAAAGGAGAGAAAACAACAGGAGAGAGTGCACTGGTGCTGGAGAAACAATGGAGAGTGAATTCTGGAGCATTTTTGGAGATGGAGATTGAAGAAGCAAGTTGTCATGCTTGTAGAAGAACCGGGTTGTGAGGCCTAAAGATTGAAATCCTATGAGAGTTGCATTACAACATCAAGTCATTAATGTCGTTTCCTGGTAGTTTTCCTAGTAGTGATTTCCCTTGAGTTCTCAGTAGTGATATTCCTAGTTATCTTCACTAGAGAGACCCTAATAAACGAATGGGATGCCTAAAAAATTGAGAGTAGTGAAGTGGTACATTCCTTGGGTTGGGCAGGTCGAGAGAAGTTTTGGAAGAATTTTGTATAGTGATGATGTGGACCATATTGTGACGTGGACTGATAGGGTCCATGGTGGTAGAAGGCAAGGGTCGTGGTACTGATTTTGATGAATCGATGGCCCAGATCTTGTCGGCATTAAGAAATCGATGGCCACGATTCATTTGCAAGATTGGGGGAGCTTGATGAAATTTAGAGAGTTAAAAAAATTGATGGCAGAGATCACTCCGGTATTGAAAACAGACAGTCTACATCCAACGTGGGTTGGGTAGAAATCCCAAGTACATTGGGGTTCAAAATTTATGAAGTTTGAAAAAAAATTGCAAAGGAAAACTATGATTCCTAATGGAGTTCGGAGTCCGATGGTCTTCGAAAGATTGTTTCCGATGGTCTTCATAAGGATTTTTTCCAATGATCTTCAAAAGGATTGCTTCCAATGGTATTCAGAAGGATTGTTCATGACAATCTTTGGAAGGATTCTTCTCGACAATGTTCAAAAGGATGTTTCCCAATGATCTTCGAAAGGATGTTTCTTGATGATCTTCAAAAGGATGTTTCCCTACAGTCTTCGTAAGGATCATTCTCGATGTTCTTTAGAAGGTTGTTTCCCAATGTTCTTTGGAAGGTTATTACGATGGTCTTCGGAAGGATTGTTTTCAACAGTCTTCGAAAGGTTTTGTTGACGGGCTTGTGGGAGGCTTGGACGTTGGCTAATGGAGGATATTGAAAGACGATGGCATGGCCAAATCAAATGATGGCACATGGACTCAATAGATACGTTCCATGCCATGTCAGTTGGATTTCCCAAGTGTAGGGGAAGTTTGAATTGGTGGAGTGTTACATAAGTAAACTAGTGATTTTATGAGAAAATTTCTAGTTTTTGAAGGTCATCAATTTGCAGGGGCATTTTGAGACCATAAACAACATTTTTAGATAGTCTAAATCGAGAGAAATATGTGTACCTTTGATACACCAAGTCTTTTCTACTTAAAATGAAAGATCTCAATGAGAGATTTCCAATGACCCACTATGAGCACAAAACATAGCTTGTATGTGAAAGTTACAATTGAAACAGTATAGGGCATTTTTTCAACCCTAGTTTAATTCTAAAGGGCATAACTCCTTGCTCAAAAGTCAATTTGAGACATAGGATAATTTCATGGAAAGATTATAGACCATAGAAGACAACCATGGAACCAGATTTCGAACCTGGGTGCCTGAATTTGTATAGGGTGGAAGAGAAGACACCTATAGTTGTAAGGCGTAAAAATGAGAGAATAGTTTAAAGTTCCACAGACCATAACTTTCAGCTCATAGCTCATATCTAGGAAAATGTGAAGTCAATGGAAATGCCTTGAGGAAGAGAATCCATCTATCAACCATAATTTTGAATTGAGTACTACAGTTTCTTAGAAAATAGTAAAATAATTTTGTAGTAGTTAAACAGAGAAATGAGTGGAGATCGCAACATGAGAAGGTTGTACCCTTTCACTTAGAACTCAAAATGAGGCATGAGTACAAGTTTTGGAGAGCTATTTCAGAGAGGAATGTGTCAAAAGAACAAGATTTTGAATTATTGCATTGTGTTCTTCGTAAATTGACATGAAGAATAACATGTAATCTAACTAATGAGATGTTTAGAGCATGCATGTTTCTAACAATAATTATTACCTACACATTTTCTAGTAGAATTAGAGGTACATGAAAACAATTTTGGTTCTTATATGAGGACTGAAGTTATGGAAGATTCCCAAGGATATTACAGTCATGAGGAGGATCTCAGAGATCTAAAAATCACAACAGGAAATGTTGAGACATAGTACAATGGAAGAAGAGTCAGAGAGGAGCCTGTGGAGCTGGCTGACACTATGAGAAGCCTACATAGGGAAGCATGAAGCTATAGGGAAGATAATGAGAAGATCATGAAATATCGGGAGGAGCTACTACATAGTTTGAATATGTTGCATAGGAAAGTCAACAAGGACTCTGGCTCTAAGCAAGTATCTAGTACTAGACAAGTGGCAACATAAAGATCCCATAGCAGAAAGGATGATCACGTGAATGAAAGATAATCAAGAAGTATGAGTAGGCATCATTACTCCCCAGAGAAATCAACCAGAATATCTCATGCAAGTTCAGGGCTAGGAAGTACCCCAAGCGTGTCTCCTATTAGGAGGCATAGGTGAAGGCTTGAGTCAACTATTTTTCAAGGTGAACTTAGGAAAATCAAGCCACCAAATTTAATTGGTGAGCATAGAAAGGGAGAAGAGGATGAAACATGGATTTTGGAAATGAAAAAATATTTCTAGCTACATGATTACCCCTCAAAGGTAGAAATCGGAATTGCAACCTACCACTTGCAAGGAAAGAAAGCCATGTGGCGGGATTAGATTAAGCAATCCAAACACCTTGATGAGAAGGTCTCATGGAGGTAGTTCAAAGGATATATCCAAGAGAAATATTTGTCAAATCATTACTATGAAAGGAAGATGAAAGAGTTCTTTGAATTTAAGTTGGGAAGCATGACAATGGATGAATATGAGAAGATATTATTTAATTTGTTGAAGTATGTGGGCTTCATAAAAGATGAGAAGGTCAAAATCCAAATATTTATGAGTGGGTTACCTTCCTTCTACGGTGACAAGAGATAATGTGATAACCCCAAGACTTTTGAGGAGGCCATAAGGAGATCAAAGCATCTTTATGAGCAAAGCAGAGGAATGACATTCTTCCGAAAATATTGGAATGAACAGATGAAGGGTAAAAGGGAGCAAAGGCATAAATCTTTTAAGCCACCCTTTTTCAAAAATAACTCCCAAGCAAATCAACAAGGGTTGTAAGCCCAAAATGAATCCAGGATAGAAAATTCATTTTGGAAAAGGCCAATACAACAACCAATGAAGTGTTGGGGGTGTGAGGGAGATCACTTGTACAGAGACTGTCCTCGCGAGAGAGAAAGGATGAGAACTGTCCACAATATTCAAGAGGTTGAAATAGCCAAAGACATGGGAGGAAATTTGCTAAGGATTTATGTAGCCTTGGACAAAAATCAATCAGAGTATCAGTCCCCCATGATTGAAGTGGAAGGTAAGATTGAGTCAACAACTCCCCTTAATTTTTGTAAAAACACGGGAGCCCCCATTAAAATTTTGAAAAATCATTGTTTTTGTTTTCATTTGATTTCTCGATTTGAAGGGATGATTTGATTATTGTTTCATTTCTTGAGTATTTGGCTTTGAGTGCTTTATGATCGATGTTTTTGATTTGGCTCTCATGGGATATTGACTTGTTGACGTGATGCTATTGGAGTGAAGTCGTTCATGTAATTTCATGCATACATATAAACCTAATGATTATG